>JAQIUQ010002106.1:0-253689 GCA_030378365.1 Hybognathus amarus
TTGCCTTTTCTCTGTTCATTTAATACGAAAGGTACAGTAATGCAGGGAGTCCAGTAGAAATGTTTAAATAAAAACTGTGTACATTTTGGTAACACTTAATTTTACATGTAGTTTCTATAGTCAATCATGCATAGATACATGCAACTAACTCCTTACTTAAATTATATTGTAAGTACATGTAGTTAATTACTATTACTTCAATATTTCATATTTCTGTATTCCAAATTTGATACATTAGTATCATACGATTATTTATGCAAATTGTAAGTGCTGTGTAAAATGCATCTACAAGTGCTCCTTCAAAAATATAAGTGTAGAGCCATGTGTTTTAATTATAGGCCTACTTGGCTTTTAGTGTTTGCGTTTGTATTATGTATAAAGTAAAAATAAGGTAGCCTAAGGTCCGTGTAACTCTTCACAATTCAATTTTCAGACCATAAAACGCAAATGAAAAATGGAAACCAGACATTCATTTTTCTTGTTTTTCCAGTTACATTATCATGTACTTTTTTCTCCTGTTTTTCAATTTTACTTGCGCTAAATTAATAAATGAAATAAATGAAATCTAAATGATTTTTTAATTTTCGTCTTGTAATGGGCGCTTGGCCAGCAGTACGCATCAATGAATTATTTCATTGATGCAACTGCTTTGATCTACACTGCATGCACGTTGAGGAGAAGTTTAGAAAGGTGGAACTTGTTTATTTTTTAATGATGAATACCATCCGGAAATGACAGTGTCAATAAAGTAAAATCAAAGTCATATGTGACAGACTATTTCCTGACATTGAATAAACTAAAATACAAAAATTAAAAAAAAAAAAAAAAACATGAAAAGACAAACAAAGCAGTGACAAACTAAAGTTAAACAAAAATGTGAAAATGTTTTCATATAGATACACATTTAGCAGCTTTGTGATGATCACATGTAGGCTATACATAGTTCCCACATGACGTCACGACATACGGGCATTTGCCTGAGCCGGCGCCATTGCTGCGGGGAAAACATTAGAAGAAACAATACGAGTTGAATGAAGTGAAATGAGTTTCGTGCTATATAGTGAAAATGTTCATCCCCTGCTGGGTCAATGGATGATAAAATCGTGCCGGAGGTTCAGATAAACCGGGATTTTACACTACACCCGTCATTATAGACTCCATGGATGTGAGAAGACTAAGCTTTTGTCCGAACAACGACGGAGATTATGGCTGGCGAGGATAAAGGAAAGAAACTCACTGAAAACACGCAAGAATTTGTTTAGACAAAAGCACGATGTTGGGTTCAATGCGAGTGTAAACATGTACAAGTTAACACATTGCAGTTTGAAAAATGTCCTGTACTAACAAATGACGAGGTATTAAAAACACAAAACAACCTTGTTTCCACTGTTTGATCTCACATTCTAGCATTGCGATCTAGTCACTCATGTCCCTATACCCGCGTATAACGTTAATGTAGTTACGCATTACATTAATTAGAATTGCACGGGCGAGTTATTTATTTTTATATTCATGCACCAAACCATGACGCCCGCAAGTACATGCATATCACACAGAAAGCACCGGTGACTGTTTTAAGGGGAACATGAATTAAGTTGTGCAGACTATGGCTTTTGATTAGCATCATGCCTCTTCGCTATTATAAGTTACTTTTCCATTGATTGCACTTGAGCAAACGTCACCGAACCAACCCCACGTCAATCTGATCGTACGCCTCCAGTGATTTCCAGACTCGGAATTGCTCACAATGTGTAAAAACTCCTCACCAATACCAGATAATGCTACACATGAAAATACTGTATCTGAAGCAAAGCTGCATAATCATTGCTCAGTGCTTCCTTCGTTACTGCATACGGATCCACACCATTTATGAATGAAATTTTCTCTCTGTCTTTTTTTAATAGTCTCTTTATAATATATATTCACTTTGTCTTTTCATGATTTGCATAATAATATAAACAAAAATAAATATTTGTTTGTAAAACGACATTCTCTCTGATAAAACTTTGTAAAAACCTATGGTAAACACAGCGGTTTTGCCCTCAAAATAATATGGCGTCTCCGGGGAGGTCACGTGACATTAATTCGCCTGAGGGAACTATGTATAAGCAGGATAGGCTAACGTTAGATAACCCTCTTTATTCTATATCTAGATTTATGAAACATTATTATTCTAATGTAGCCTATAAAGACATCGTTATATTGTTGTGTGAGATGTAAAAAAAAACCTCAGGACAGGTTAATCACTTTTGGGGGCTGGTGTCACGGAGTATAAAAATGTGAGTGGTTTGTTTTGCCAGGTATGCGTCACAGCTGGGTCCTGCTCATTGTAAACTCAAGGTGGTGAGTAATGGTAATAGTGTTGGGTTTGATTGAGATGTGTACATTGGCATGTTTGTGGGTGGCAGGAGAGTTGAAGACATTCTCTGGTTTTTCTCTGGTGTGCACTGGCCCTTGCGATAGCTGCCAGGTAAGTTTCCATATTTTAAAGAGTTTTCTTGGTTAACGGGTAGACTGAATTGCTTGTTGCTGAAATTGTATGTTTTCAGTTTGTTTCCTAAGGGGCTGCATATATCTTTATGAGGTGAGTGAAGAAGATGTGTAGTTAAGTGCTGCAAATCTCCTGGGTATGTATGATTTTAAGTTAATTTAGTTTGTTTTCTAATTCTAAAGCCCTATAGAGTGCCGAAGTTACGACGTCACTCTGTAGGCCAAACGCGGAAGTGAGCTAGCATTTTAGCATTACGGTTCCCTCGCTCTATAAAGCCTATGGGGTTTTTGAATGGGTTTTTGCTAAATCGCCTGAAATAAGGTCTGTGGTGAAGATAGCCTCTAAATATTTTCACGTTTCATATATGACATATAAAAACTCATTTATAACCTGCTGTGGTTCTAATTTATATAAAATTTCCTCTTTGTTCAAGGGAAGGTCTTCAGAGTGACTGAAGAGAGCAAAATCATGTTCAGCCGTGACCACTTGCACCTTCATCCAGACAAACAAACTTATTTACAATCCAGGACAAACAGGTGAGCTGTGAATGACCCTTGGTCAAAGCTATCATCTTCAAATGCATTATGCAATATATGTGAGTTTGTTGGTGTCTTTGCAGTTAATTTCAGAGTTGTCTCCATGGATCCCAAATTTGAGTCCTGTGGCAAGTGAATGGTATGTTTCATTTTCTTGTCTTGTGGTTGTTCAGTACTTTATTTTGTTCTGATGTTTACCAGTTTGTCCGTTCCAGTTGTCTGTCAGCGTCAATATGGCTCCAGCAGTGCAGATTCTGGTCTACAGCTGCTTCTTTCCGGTAAGAATTTAGTTGCTGCTAATGTGCCGTTGACACTGATATGTGTTTCCAGAACCATGTACTGTATGATGTGGCTATTTTTCAATTTGGGAATGCTGGTGTGTGTGTGTGTGTGTCCTACAGCGTGTTGGTCCTTGTTCCAGGCATCTCTGCAGTTTTCTCCAGCTGTTCCTGCGGAGGGAATGTTCTGATGGTTCCTGCTCAAGCAGGATCTCTGTGTAGCCTCAGTGCTTTAGATTCATTCTTTAAAAACCAACACATTATGACTTTAGTCTTCTTTTTAGGTCTTTCTTTTTAGGTCTCCTTTGAATGGTGACGGACGTGGTAGTAAGATATTTCGTTTTCCGGTAGGACTGGGAGGCCGGAGGCACGGAGGTCGCTCGGAGCAATGCAGGCTCGGGAGGACTGGAGGCCGTGGAGGTAAAAAAATTTTTTTTTTTTTAAAATTAAAATAAAAACATCCATCCATCCATCCATCCATCCATCCATCCATCCATCCATCCATCCATCCATCCATCCATCCATCCATCCATCCATCCATCCATCCATCCATCCATCCATCCATCCATCCATCCATCCATCCATCCATCCATCCATCCATCCATCCATCCATCCATCCATCCATCCATCCATCCATCCATCCATCCATCCATCCATCCATCCATCCATCCATCCATCCATCCATCCATCCATCCATCCATCCATCCATCCATCCATCCATCCATCCATCCATCCATCCATCCATCCATCCATCCATCCATCCATCCATCCATCCATCCATCCATCCATCCATCCATCCATCCATCCATCCATCCATCCATCCATCCATCCATCCATCCATCCATCCATCCATCCATCCATCCATCCATCCATCCATCCATCCATCGATCCATCCATCCATCCATCCATCCATCCATCCATCCATCCATCGATCCATCCATCCATCCATCCATCCATCCATCGATCCATCCATCCATCCATCCATCCATCCATCCATCCATCCATCCATCCATCCATCCATCCATCCATCCATCCATCCATCCATCCATCCATCCATCCATCCATCGATCCATCCATCCATCCAAATCCCAGAACCCACTGCTCCCTTTCGTCAGTGTGCGGCGGGCGTCATGGCTCCATGGCGCTCGCTCCCTTTCAGTGTGGCCTCGGGCGGGCGCCATGGTCCCCATGGCGCCTCGCCCTGCTCCCCTTTCAGTGTGGCCTCGGGCGGGCGCCATGGTCCCCATGGCGCCCGCCCTTGCTCCCCTTTCAGTGTGGCCTCGGGCGGGCGCCATGGTCCCCATGGCGCCCGCCCTTGCTCCCCTTTCAGTGTGGCCTTCGGGCGGGCGCCATGGTCCCCATGGCGCCCGCCCTTGCTCCCCTTTCAGTGTGGCCTCGGGCGGGCGCCATGGTCCCCATGGCGCCCGCCTTGCTCCCCTTTCAGTGTGGCCTCGGGCGGGCGCCATGGTCCCCATGGCCCCCGCCCTTGCTCCCCTTTCAGTGTGGCCTCGGGCGGGCGCCATGGTCCCCATGGCGCCCGCCCTTGCTCCCCTTTCAGTGTGGCCTCTGGGCGGGCGCCATGGTCCCCATGGCGCCCGCCCCTTGCTCCCCTTTCAGTGTGGCCTCGGGCGGGCGCCATGGTCCCCATGGCGCCCGCCCTTGCTCCCCTTTCAGTGTGGCCTCGGGCGGGCGCCATGGTCCCCATGGCGCCCGCCCTCGCTCCCCTTTCAGCGTGGCCTCGGGCGGGCGCCATGGTCCCCATGGCGCTCGCCCCTTGCTCCCCTTTCAGTGTGGCCTCGGGCGGGCGCCATGGTCCCCATGGCGCCCGCCCTTGCCCCCCTTTCAGTGTGGCCTCCGGGCGGGCGCCATGGTCCCCACGGCGCCCGCCCTTGCTCCCCTTTCAGTGTGGCCTCCGGGCGGGCGCCATGGTCCCCATGGCGCCCGCCCTTGCTCCCCTTTCAGTGTGGCCTCGGGCGGGCGTGCGCCATGGTCCCCAGCCTGCGCCCCCCGCTCCCCTTCCAGTGTGGCCTCGGGCGGCGCCACCGGTCCCCATGGCGCCCGCCCTTGTCCTTTCAGTGTGGCCTCGGGCGGGCGCCATGGTCCCCATGGCGCCGTGTCCTTCGAGCCTCGGGCGGGGCGCCATGGTCCCCACTGCGCCCCGCCCTTGCTCCCTTTCAAGCTGCCCGGGCGGGCGCCACATGGCGCTCGTCCTTGCTCCCCTTTCAGTGTGGCCTCGGTCGGGCGCCACGGTGCCTGCCTTTGCTCCCCTTTCAGTGTGGCCTTCGGGCGGGCGCCATGGCTCCCCATGGCGCCCGCCCCGCTCCCCTTTCAGTGTGGCCCTCGGCCGGGCGCCATGGTCCATGGCGCCCGCCTTGCTCCCCTTTCAGTGGGGCCTCGGGCGGCTGATGGTCCCGAAATGGAAATCGGAGACAGGCATCTCTGTTCGGCTTGAGCCAGGGATCGCAGTGATGCGAAAATCCGTGATTCCAGCTCAAACGGTCTAGGAGTTAGTGCGCAATTTACTTTTCGATTCTTTACGTCCCTCAGGGGGCCATGTGAGGAGTGGGAGGAGTTGGATCTGGATCCACTCCTCCCATGTGGATAGGAGTGGGAGGTGGGATCCTGGATCCAGCTCCTCCATGTGGAGGGAGTGGGAGAGTGGATCTGGATCCGAATCTGTGGATTTCATGTTCTGCACACCACTTTACCATGGAAGCTTGTTTCTTTTTTCTTGAAAATGGAAAAAAAATGTAAGCCCTCCCAGTCTGCTTTTGTCCAAAACAAAAGGGGTAACACTGTCTTTTTTTTTCAAAAAAAAAAGTTTCTCCCACTTTTCTTGAAAACTTGGATTCTCCACAATAGGGCCATAGGACTACAGACTGAGCTGCAAATGAGGCTCTAGACCCTTCCAGAGCTGAGATACTGAGATCACACGTAGCATTTATGCCATTTTAAATATCTCAATATCTCAGCTCTGGAAGGGTCTAGAGCCTCCATTTTTGCACTCAGATCTAAGTCACATGGCCCTCTATCAGAAATCAGACAATTAATATTCAAAGTTTTTTTTTTTCCGCACAAAAAAAACATAAGGGGTACCACTGTCGTTTTTGTGCAAAAAAAAAGTTTCTCCAATTTTCTTGAAACTCTGCACTCCTGCACAGGCCATAGGACTAGACCTGAGCCTGTAAATGAGTTTAGACCTTTCCAGAGCTGAGATATTGAGATCCCACGTAGCATTTATGCCATTATAAATATCTCAATATCTCAGCTCCGGAAGGGTCTAGACGAGCCTCCATTTTTGCACTCAGATCTAAGTCACATGGCCCTCTAGTTCCTTTAAAAAAAAAAAAAAACTGAACATGAACTAGTTCATTATCATCTGTGTGAACTGAACTTCGAGCTAGTTCTTTTTAAGGATGAACTGGCACAACACTGCTTACAATTGCTATATATGTCAGAGGTCGCACACCTCTGGAGCAACTATGGGTTAAGTGTCTTGATCAGGGACACATTGGTGTCTCACAGTGGATTCGAACCCGGGTCTCTCATACCAAAGGCATGTGTCTTATCCACTGTGCCAGTATTTTATATGCTTTTTAAGCACTTAAAACTGCAGTTTTTTTCTTTTAAACATCAACATCTCATACATTCCCTACTCATGGGATAGAAGTGTCCATCATATGCGCACTTGATAGTCTCTGCAGAATTAGTAGGTCATCCGGGTACTTTTTGCCTACTCTTTTATGAGTACTGTGAATTCAGAGATACTTCTTCTGTCACTCTTTTTCACCTTCTATATAGCAGAGAAGCAGATGCAGACAAATTGCTTTTAGATGAAGCCATGGAGTTTTTTTTTTTTTCTTGCCAGTCACCAGTTCATTTTGGGCTTTGAGGGTTGATGTTAGTGTAAAGCTGCTTGAAACAATGTGCATACAAACTACAATGTATTGTTAACATCATGCTCAAAACTGGGACGGTAAGCCCGACTCGTAAAAAAAGTTTTATTCATAAAAAAAAAAGTCAAAAGGTCATGTATTGCCACACATTTAGCTGGACAAGAAAGTTCACTACTAAATATACTGTCAAACTTAGAACCAGAAACCTAAATTGATCAGTCCCACAAAAGCATAACAAATCCTACAGCATGTATCATCCTCAGTGATCTTTCATCTGGTCGTCCTCCCCAGTCTGCGTGTCTCTCCCTTCAGGAAGTTGATGTCTTCTCTGGAGGCTTTCAGTTCGCTCCTTCAGCTCTACGATCTCCAGGCTAGTCTTCTTCTTTGCCGCTTTTTCTCGTGTTTGTATTTCCAGCTCTGCAACTGCAACATGAAACACTGAATGTTTAGTTCACATGATTAGAACTGCGGACTCATTTTAATGTACAGTATGTTCAGGGTTTAATTATAGCCCATCCACTGAGCTGTTCAATAGGAGCTGCAAAGGTAAGTGAAGTCACACTCACACTCGGTCTCGTGTTTGTAAGCACCCAACGTCAGCTGTCTGGTGGTGTTCAGAAGTTGCTGCATCATGGCTGTCGGGTCTTGAAATATCTGCAAAAACACAGGTTTTAGGCTTTATGATTGTATTATTACTATAATGTCATGTTGTTGTGCTGTTCTGATCAAATTCACACCATCTCGTTGTAGAACTCGGACACGGCTGTCTTCTTTGGCATCGCGCTGGAGTCTGACTGGAACAGCTTCAGCAGATGATACAGGGTGACCTGAAGAAAAAACACCACAACATCAAACTTTTGCTTTTTCTGTTCATTTAATACGAAGGTACAGTAATGCAGGGAGTCCAGTAGAAATGTTTAAATAAAAACTGTGTACATTTTGGTAACACTTAATTTTACATGTAGTTTCTATAGTCAATCATGCATAGATACATGCAACTAACTCCTTACTTAAATTATATTGTAAGTACATGTAGTTAATTACTATTACTTCAATATTTCATATTTCTGTATTCCAAATTTGATACATTAGTATCATACGATTATTTATGCAAATTGTAAGTGCTGTGTAAAATGCATCTACAAGTGCTCCTTCAAAAATATAAGTGTAGAGCCATGTGTTTTAATTATAGGCCTACTTGGCTTTTAGTGTTTGCGTTTGTATTATGTATAAAGTAAAAATAAGGTAGCCTAAGGTCCGTGTAACTCTTCACAATTCAATTTTCAGACCATAAAACGCAAATGAAAAATGGAAACCAGACATTCATTTTTCTTGTTTTTCCAGTTACATTATCATGTACTTTTTTCTCCTGTTTTTCAATTTTACTTGCGCTAAATTAATAAATGAAATAAATGAAATCTAAATGATTTTTTAATTTTCGTCTTGTAATTTGCGCTGTGAGCAGTTGCATCAATGAATTATTTCATTGATGCAACTGCTTTATTTACACTGCATGCACGTTGAGGAGAAGTTTAAAAGGTGGAACTTGTTTATTTTTAATGATGAATACCATCCGGAAATGACAGTGTCAATAAAGTAAAATCAAAGTCATGTGAAATACTATTTCCTACATTGAATAAACTAAATACAAAAATTAAAAAAAAAAACATGAAAAGACAAACAAAGCAGTGACAAACTAAAGTTAAACAAAAATGTGAAAATGTTTTCATATAGATACACATTTAGCAGCTTTGTGATGATCACATGTAGGCTATACATAGTTCCCACATGACGTCACGACATACGGGCATTTGCCGAGCCGGCGCCATTGCTGCGGGGAAAACATTAGAAGAAACAATACGAGTTGAATGAAGTGAAATGAGTTTCGTGCTATATAGTGAAAATGTTCATCCCCTGCTGGGTCAATGGATGATAAAATCGTGCCGGAGGTTCAGATAAACCGGGATTTTACACTACACCCGTCATTATAGACTCCATGGATGTGAGAAGACTAAGCTTTTGTCCGAACAACGACGGAGATTATGGCTGGCGAGGATAAAGGAAAGAAACTCACTCAAAACACGCAAGAATTTGTTTGACAAAAGCACAATGTTGTGTTTTAATGCGAGTGTAAACATGTACAAGTTAACACATTGCAGTTTGAAAAATGTCCTGTATGAACAAAATGACGAGGTATTAAAAACACAAAACAACCTTGTTTCCACTGTTTGATCTCACATTCTAGCATTGCGATCTCAGATTATGTCCCTATACCCGCGTATAATGTAGTTCCGCATTACATTAATTAAATTGCACGCGAGTTATTTATTTTATATTCATGCACCAAACCATGACGCCCGCAAGTACATGCATATCACAGAAAGCACCGGTGACTGTTTTAAGGGGAACATGAATTAAGTTGTGCAGGCTATGGCTTTTGATTAGCATCATGCCTCTTCGCTATTATAAGTTACTTTTCCATTGATTGCACTTGAGCAAACGTCACCGAACCAACCCCACGTCAATCTGATCGTACGCCTCCAGTGATTTCCAGACTCGGAATTGCTCACAATGTGTAAAAACTCCTCACCAATACCAGATAATGCTACACATGAAAATACTGTATCTGAAGCAAAGCTGCATAATCATTGCTCAGTGCTTCCTTCGTTACTGCATACGGATCCACACCATTTATGAATGAAATTTTCTCTCTGTCTTTTTTAATAGTCTCTTTATAATATATATTCACTTTGTCTTTTCATGATTTGCATAATAATATAAACAAAAATAAATATTTGTTTGTAAAACGACATTCTCTCTGATAAAACTTTGTAAAAACCTATGGTAAACACAGCGGTTTTGCCCTCAAAATAATATGGCGTCTCCGGGGAGGTCACGTGACATTAATTCGCCTGTGGGAACTATGTATAGCAGGATAGGCTAACGTTAGATAACCCTCTTTATTCTATATCTAGATTTATGAAACATTATTATTCTAATGTAGCCTATAAAGACATCGTTATATTGTTGTGTGAGATGTAAAAAAAAACCTCAGGACAGGTTAATCACTTTTGGGGGCTGGTGTCACGGAGTATAAAAATGTGAGTGGTTTGTTTTGCCAGGTATGCGTCACAGTGGGTCCTGCTCATTGTAAACTCAAGGTGGTGAGTAATGGTAATAGTGTTGGGTTTGATTGAGATGTGTACATTAGCATGTTTGTGGGTGGCAGGAGAGTTGAATACATTCTCTGGTTTTCTCTCTGGTGTGCACTGGCCCTTGCGATAGCTGCCAGGTAAGTTTCCATATTTTAAAGAGTTTTCTTGGTTAACGGGAGACTGAATTGCTTGTTGCTGAAATTGTATGTTTTCAGTTTGTTTCCTAAGGGGCTGCATATTCTCATGAGGTGAGTGAAGAAGATGTGTAGTTAAGTGCTGCAAATCTCCTGGGGTATGTATGATTTTAAGTTAATTTAGTTTGTTTTCTAATTCTAAAGCCCTATAGAGTGCCGAAGTTACGACGTCACTCTGTAGGCCAAAACGCGGAAGTGAGCTAGCATTTTAGCATTACGGTTCCCTCGCTCTATAAAGCCTATGGGGTTTTTGAATGGGTTTTTGCTAAATCGCCTGAAATAAGGTCTGTGGTGAACAGAGCCTCTAAATATTTTCACGTTTTGATATATGACATAGAAAACTCATTTATAACCTGCTGTGGTTCTAATTTATAAATCTTCCTCTTTGTTCAAGGGAAGGTCTTCAGAGCGACTGAAGAGAGCAAAATCATGTTCAGCCGTTACCTTTGACCTTCATCCAAACAGACAAACTTATTTACAATCCAGGACAAACAGGTGAGCTGTGAATGACCCTTGGTTGAAGCTATCATCTTCAAATGCATTATGCAATATATGTGAGTTTGTTGGTGTCTTTGCAGTTAATTTCAGAGTTGTCTCCATGGATCCCAAATTTGAGTCCTGTGGCAAGTGAATGATGCTTTATTTTCTTGTCTTGTGGTTGTTCAGTACTTTATTTTGTTCTGATGTTTACCAGTTTGTCCGTTCCAGTTGTCTGTCAGCGTCAATATGGCTCCAGCAGTGCAGATTCTGGTCTACAGCTGCTTCTTCCCGGTAAGAATTCAGTTGCTGCTAATGTGCCGTTTGACACTGATATGTGTTTCCAGAACCATGTACTGTATGATGTGGCTATTTTTCAATTTGGGAATGCTGGTGTGTGTGTGTGTGTGTGTCCTACAGCGTGTTGGTCCTTGTTCCAGGCATCTCTGCAGTTTTCTCCAGCTGTTCCTGCGGAGGGAAATGTTCTGATGGTTCCTGCTCAAGCAGGATCTCTGTGTAGCCTCAGTGTTTAGATTCATTCTTTAAAAACCAACACATTATGACTTATAGTGCTCCTTTCTAGGTCTTCTTTTTAGGTCTTCTTCTTTACCGTGACGTATACGGAAATAAGATATATTTTGTTTCGAGGATGGAGGTCGGAGGACCCTGGGAGGCCGGGAGGACTGGGAGGCGGAGGTACTGGGAGGTCGGGAGGACTGGAGGCTCGGAGGTAGAAAAAAATTTTTTCTTTAAAAAATTAAATAAATATTTACATCCATCCATCCATCTACATTTCACATCCATCGATCGATCCGATACCGATTCCATCCATCCATCCATCCATCCATCCATCCATCCATCCATCGATCGATCCATCGATTGATCGATCTATTCTATCTATTCTATCTATCTATTGATATTGATTGATATTGATCTATCATTTCATTGATTTATCTATATTCATTGATTTGATTGATATTGATTCGATTGATTGATTGTATTGATATTCGATTTGATATTTTGAGATTTATTGATCGATACTGATTTGATTCATATCGATTGATTGATCGATTGATCTGATTCATTGATTGATTGATCTATTGATCGATTCTATTGATTCATTCATCATCTATTGATTGATTGATATTGATTCCAGATCTGATCATATCGATCTATTGATCTGATCGATATCTGATCTGATTCGATATTGATTGATTGATTTGATTGATTTGATATTTTATCGATTTACTGATTGATTGATTTGATCTATTCTATCATTTATTGCTATCTATTTGATTGATTGATTCCTTATTTGATCTATTCATTTATTTGATCTCATTCGCTATATCTATCGATTCATTGATTGATTGATTGATCTATTGACCATTCGATCTATCTATCGATTTGATTGATCTGATTGATTGCATCGATTTGATTCTATATCGATCGATCGATTCGATTGACATATTGATTGATCGATTGATCTGATTGATCGATCGATATTTCCATCGATCTATCGATCTGATTTGATATCGATTGCCATCCATCCATCAGCTCTGAGGGCACCACTGGCGCCCGCCTTGCTCCCCTTTCAGTGTGGCCTCGGGCGGGCGCCGATGGTCCCCATGGCGCCCGCCCTTGCTCCCCTTTCAGTGTGGCCTCGGGCGGGCGCCATGGTCCCCATGGCGCCCGCCCTTGCTCCCCTTTCAGTGTGGCCTCGGGCGGGCGCCATGGGTCCCCATGGCGCCCGCCCTTGCTCCCCTTTCAGTGTGGCCTCGGGCGGGCGCCATGGTCCCCACTGCGCCCGCCCTTGCTCCCCTTTCAGTGTGGCCTGCGGGCGGGCGCCATGGCCCCATGGCGCCCGCCCTTGCTCCCCTTTCAGTGTGGCCTCGGGCGGGCGCCATGGTCCCCATGGCGCCCGCCCTTGCTCCCCTTTCCAGTGTGGCCTCGGGCGGGCGCCATGGTCCCCATGGCGCCCGCCCTTGCTCCCCTTTCAGTGTGGCCTCGGGCGGGCGCCATGGTCCCCATGGCGCCCGCCCTTGCTCCCCTTTCAGTGTGGCCTCGGGCGGGCGCCACTGGTCCCCATGGCGCCCGCCCCTTGCTCCCCTTTCAGTGTGGCCTCGGGCGGGCGCCATGGTCCCCATGGCGCCCGCCCTTGCTCCCCCTTTCAGTGTGGCCTCGGGCGGGCGCCATGGTCCCCATGGCGCCCGCCCTTGCTCCCCTTTCAGTGTGGCCTCGGGCGGGCGCCATGGTCCCCATGGCGCCCGCCCTGCTCCCCTTTCAGTGTGGCCTCGGGCGGGCGCCATGGTCCCCATGGCGCCCGCCCTTGCTCCCCTTTCAGTGTGGCCTCGGGCGGGCGCCATGGGCCCCATGGCGCCCCGCCCTTGCTCCCCTTTCAGTGTGGCCTCCGCGGCGGGCGCCAGCGGTCCCATGGCGCCCGCCCTTGCTCCCCCTTTCAGTGTGGCCTCGGGCGGGCGCCATGGCCCCACGGCGCCCGCCCTGCTCCCCTTTCAGTGTGGCCTCGGGCGGGCGCCACGGTCCATGGCGCCCGCCCTTGCTCCCCTTTCAGTGTGGCCTCGGGCGGGCGCCATGGTCCCCATGGCGCCCGCCCTTGCTCCCCTTTCAGTGTGGCCTCGGGCGGGCGCCACTGGTCCCCGAAATGGAAATCGGAGATATACATCTTGTTCGGCTTGAGCCAGGGATCGCAGTGATGCGAAAATCGTGATTCTAGCTCAAACGGTCTAGGAGTTATGCGCAATTTACTTTTCGATTCTTCTTACGTCCCCCAGGGGGCCATGTGGAGGAGTGGGAGGAGTTGGATCTGGATCCGACTCCTCCCATGTGGAGGAGTGGGAGGAGTGGGATCTGGATCCGACTCCTCCCATGTGGAGGAGTGGGAGGAGTGGGATCTGGATCCGACTCCTCCCTGTGGATTTCATGTTCTGCACACCACTTTACCATGGAAGCTTGTTTCTTTTTTCTTGAAAATGGAAAAAAATGTAAGCCCTCCAGTCTGCTTCTGTTTTTGTGCAAAAAAAACAAAAGGGGTAACACTGTCTTTTTTTTGTGCAAAAAAAAAAAAGTTTCTCCACTTTTCTTGAAACTCTGGATTCTGATAGAGGGCCATAGGACTTAGACCTGAGTGCAAAAATGGAGGCTCTAGACCCTTCCAGAGCTGAGATACTGAGATCACACGTAGCATTTATGCCATTTTAAATATCTCAATATCTCAGCTCTGGAAGGGTCTAGAGCCTCCATTTTTGCACTCAGATCTAAGTCACATGGCCCTCTATCAGAATCCAGAGTATCAAGAAGATTTGAGAAACTTTTTTTTTCGCACAAAAAAAACATAAGGGGTACCACTGTCGTTTTTTTTTTTTGTGCAAAAAAAAAAGTTTCTCCAATTTTCTTGAAACTCTGGATTCTGATAGAGGGCCATAGGACTTAGACCTGAGTGCAAAAATGGAGGTTTTAGACCCTTCCAGAGCTGAGATATTGAGATCCCACGTAGCATTTATGCCATTATAAATATCTCAATATCTCAGCTCCGGAAGGGTCTAGACGAGCCTCCATTTTTGCACTCAGATCTAAGTCACATGGCCCTCTAGTTCCTTTAAAAAAAAAAAAAAAACTGAACATGAACTAGTTCATTATCATCTGTGTGAACTGAACTTCGAGCTAGTTCTTTTTAAGGATGAACTGGCACAACACTGCTTACAATTGCTATATATGTCAGAGGTCGCACACCTCTGGAGCAACTATGGGTTAAGTGTCTTGATCAGGGACACATTGGTGTCTCACAGTGGATTCGAACCCGGGTCTCTCATACCAAAGGCATGTGTCTTATCCACTGTGCCAGTATTTTATATGCTTTTTAAGCACTTAAAACTGCAGTTTTTTTCTTTTAAACATCAACATCTCATACATTCCCTACTCATGGGATAGAAGTGTCCATCATATGCGCACTTGATAGTCTCTGCAGAATTAGTAGGTCATCCGGGTACTTTTTGCCTACTCTTTTATGAGTACTGTGAATTCAGAGATACTTCTTCTGTCACTCTTTTTCACCTTCTATATAGCAGAGAAGCAGATGCAGACAAATTGCTTTTAGATGAAGCCATGGAGTTTTTTTTTTTTTTCTTGCCAGTCACCAGTTCATTTTGGGCTTTGAGGGTTGATGTTATGTAAAGCTGCTTGAAACAATGTGCATACAAATTACAATGTATTGTTACATCATGCTCAAAACTGGATGGTAAGCCCGAACTCGTAAAAAAAAGTTTTATTCATAAAAAAAAAGTCAAAAGGTCATGTATTGCCACACATTTAGCTGGACAAGAAAGTTCACTACTAAATATACTGTCAAACTTAGAACCAGAAACCTAAATTGATCAGTCCCACAAAA
The DNA here is from genome assembly GCA_030378365.1 of Hybognathus amarus. Taxonomy (NCBI): domain Eukaryota; kingdom Metazoa; phylum Chordata; class Actinopteri; order Cypriniformes; family Leuciscidae; genus Hybognathus; species Hybognathus amarus. Next base: position 15,430 of record JAQIUQ010002106.1, read on the forward strand.
GCATAACAAATCCTACAGCATGTATCATCCTCAGTGATCTTTCATCTGGTCGTCCTCCCCCAGTCTGCGTGTCTCTCCCTTCAGGAAGTTGATGTTTTCTCTGGAGGCTTTCAGTCGCTCCTTCAGCTCTACGATCTCCAGGCTAGTCTTCTTCTTTGCCGCTTTTCTCGTGTTCGTATTTCCAGCTCTGCAACTGCAACATGAAACACTGAATGTTTAGTTCACATGATTAGAACTGCGGACTCATTTTAATGTACAGTATGTTCAGGGTTTAATTATAGCCCATCCACTGAGCTGTTCAATAGGAGCTGCAAAGGTAAGTGAAGTCACACTCACACTCGGTCTCGTGTTTGTAAGCACCCAACGTCAGCTGTCTGGTGGTGTTCAGAAGTTGCTGCATCATGGCTGTCGGGTACTCGAAATATCTGCAAAAACACAGGTTTTAGGCTTTATGATTGTATTATTACTATAATGTCATGTTGTTGTGCTGTTCTGATCAAATTCACACCATCTCGTTGTAGAACTCGGACACGGCTGTCTTCTTTGGCATCGCGCTGGAGTCTGACTGGAACAGCTTCAGCAGATGATACAGGGTGACCTGAAGAAAAAACACCACAACATCAAACTTTTGCTTTTTCTGTTCATTTAATACGAAGGTACAGTAATGCAGGGAGTCCAGTAGAAATGTTTAAATAAAAACTGTGTACATTTTGGTAACACTTAATTTTACATGTAGTTTCTATAGTCAATCATGCATAGATACATGCAACTAACTCCTTACTTAAATTATATTGTAAGTACATGTAGTTAATTACTATTACTTCAATATTTCATATTTCTGTATTCCAAATTTGATACATTAGTATCATACGATTATTTATGCAAATTGTAAGTGCTGTGTAAAATGCATCTACAAGTGCTCCTTCAAAAATATAAGTGTAGAGCCATGTGTTTTAATTATAGGCCTACTTGGCTTTTAGTGTTTGCGTTTGTATTATGTATAAAGTAAAATAAGGTAGCCTAAGGTCCGTGTAACTCTTCACAATTCAATTTTCAGACCATAAAACGCAAATGAAAAATGGAAACCAGACATTCATTTTTCTTGTTTTTCCAGTTACATTATCATGTACTTTTTTCTCCTGTTTTTCAATTTTACTTGCGCTAAATTAATAAATGAAAATAAATGAAATCTAAATGATTTTTTAATTTTCGTCTTGTAATTTGCTGCTGTGAGCAGTTGCATCAATGAATTATTTTCATTGATGCAACTGCTTTATTCACACTGCATGCACGTTGAGGAGAAGTTTAAAAGGTGGAACTTGTTTATTTTTAATGATGAATACCATCCGGAAATGACAGTGTCAATAAAGTAAAATCAAAGTCATGTGAAATACTATTTCCTACATTGAATAAACTAAATACAAAAATTAAAAAAAAAAAACATGAAAAGACAAACAAAGCAGTGACAAACTGAAAGTTAAACAAAAATGTGAAAATGTTTTCATATAGATACACATTTAGCAGCTTTGTGATGATCACATGTAGGCTATACATAGTTCCCACATGACGTCACGACATACGGGCATTTGCCGAGCCGGCGCCATTGCTGCGGGGAAAACATTAGAAGAAACAATACGAGTTGAATGAAGTGAAATGAGTTTCGTGCTATATAGTGAAAATGTTCATCCCCTGCTGGGTCAATGGATGATAAAATCGTGCCGGAGGTTCAGATAAACCGGGATTTTACACTACACCCGTCATTATAGACTCCATGGATGTGAGAAGACTAAGCTTTTGTCCGAACAACGACGGAGATTATGGCTGGCGAGGATAAAAGGAAAGAAACTCACTCAAAACACGCAAGAATTTGTTTGACAAAAGCACAATGTTGTGTTTTAATGCGAGTGTAAACATGTACAAGTTAACACATTGCAGTTTGAAAAATGTCCTGTATGAACAAAATGACGAGGTATTAAAAACACAAAACAACCTTGTTTCCACTGTTTGATCTCACATTCTAGCATTGCGATCTCAGATTATGTCCCTATACCCGCGTATAACGTTAATGTAGTTCCGCATTACATTAATTAAATTGCACGCGAGTTATTTATTTTTATATTCATGCACCAAACCATGACGCCCGCAAGTACATGCATATCACAGAAAGCACCGGTGACTGTTTTAAGGGGAACATGAATTAAGTTGTGCAGACTATGGCTTTTGATTAGCATCATGCCTCTTCGCTATTATAAGTTACTTTTCCATTGATTGCACTTGAGCAAACGTCACCGAACCAACCCCACGTCAATCTGATCGTACGCCTCCAGTGATTTCCAGACTTGGAATTGCTCACAATGTGTAAAAACTCCTCACCAATACCAGATAATGCTACACATGAAAATACTGTATCTGAAGCAAAGCTGCATAATCATTGCTCAGTGCTTCCTTCGTTACTGCATACGGATCCACACCATTTATGAATGAAATTTTCTCTCTGTCTTTTTTTAATAGTCTCTTTATAATATATATTCACTTTGTCTTTTCATGATTTGCATAATAATATAAACAAAAATAAATATTTGTTTGTAAAACGACATTCTCTCTGATAAAACTTTGTAAAAACCTATGGTAAACACAGCGGTTTTGCCCTCAAAATAATATGGCGTCTCCGGGAGGTCACGTGACATTAATTCGCCTGAGGGAACTATGTATAGCAGGATAGGCTAACGTTAGATAACCCTCTTTATTCTATATCTAGATTTATGAAACATTATTATTCTAATGTAGCCTATAAAGACATCGTTATATTGTTGTGTGAGATGTAAAAAAAAACCTCAGGACAGGTTAATCACTTTTGGGGGCTGGTGTCACTGAGTATAAAAATGTGAGTGGTTTGTTTTGCCAGGTATGCGTCACAGTGGGTCCTGCTCATTGTAAACTCAAGGTGGTGAGTAATGGTAATAGTGTTGGGTTTGATTGAGATGTGTACATTGGCATGTTTGTGGGTGGCAGGAGAGTTGAATACATTCTCTGGTTTTCTCTCTGGTGTGCACTGGCCCTTGCGATAGCTGCCAGGTAAGTTTCCATATTTTAAAGAGTTTTCTTGGTTAACGGGAGACTGAATTGCTTAATGTATGTTTTCAGTTTGTTTCCTAAGGGGCTGCATATTCTCATAAGGTGAGTGAAGATGTGTAGTTCAGTGCTGCAAATCTCCTGGGGTATGTATGATTTTAAGTTAATTTAGTTTGTTTTTAAAGCCCTATAGAGTGCCGAAGTTACGACGTCACTCTGTAGGCCAAACACGCGGAAGTGAGCTAGTATTTTAGCATTACGGTTCCCTCGCTCTATAAAGCCTATGGGGGTTTTTTGCTAAATCGCCTGAAATAAGGTCTGTGGTGAACAGAGCCTCTAAATATTTTCACGTTTTGATCTATGACATAGAACACACAGTTATAACCTGCTTGGGGTTTGTTTGGAGTTTGTCTATGATCTTAATCCCGTGCGAATCGGCCATGTCTGTAATTTGTAAAGTAAAAATTCCCCCGCAAATTACCTACTATATTTCGCCGAACACCGAGGTCCTGTGATAATATTAGTCCCGTGCGAATCGACATCTCTGTGATTTGGCCGGATCGTATATAATTTTTTCAAGGTTTTTGTTTCATCTGCGCCTTTTTATCCAGCCTATTTTGAGTTCCGTCTAAACTGAGTTAATTTTGTTTCTGAGTAAAAGTGTTTGTTGCTTTGGTTTATGTACTTTTGTTTTACAAGTGTAAAATCTGTTGTATGTGAGTAGTTTGTGTTTTCTTTTTTATTGGATCACTGAACGGGAGGGGTTGGCTGTGGTTATAATTTATAAATCTTCCTCTTTGTTCAAGGGGAGGTCTTCAGAGCGACTGAAGAGAGCAAAATCATGTTCAGCCGTTACCTTTGACCTTCATCCAAACAGACAAACTTATTTACAATCCAGGACAAACAGGTGAGCTGTGAATGACCCTTGGTTGAAGCTATCATCTTCAAATGCATTATGCAATATATGTGAGTTTGTTGGTGTCTTTGCAGTTAATTTCAGAGTTGTCTCCATGGATCCCAAATTTGTGCCTTTTGATCAAATGGTAAGACCAGATGTTTCACCATTTTGAGTGTTCCGACCATAAATTAAAAGCAAATTAAATGCAGGTTCTTTTAAGATGCAGAAATTTCAACTTCAATGACTGCTTTTAAATGTTTATTATTCCTGTCTGTCTTGCAGTAGTCTGCTCGTGGTGCAGGTGAGTTTGCTTCGGTGTAAGACTTTGAATGGAGCCAATGCAGCTTTTTGCACTTTTCTTTCTTTGCAGATTTTCTCTGAGCTGTTAATTTGTTTTAATAGGACAAAGATAATAACTGGATTTGTCAGTGGACAAATGTTTCCTCAACGGAGCTGATATTGAACCCAGAGGCTCAGATGGGGTTGTACACCCTAAAGGCTTTTATTGCTGACCGAGAAGTCTCCCAAGTTTTTGAGGTGAAAAAATACGGTAAGTTGTTCTGTATGTGCAGTTCAATGACAGATCTGAGGCCTTAACCTAAAGCGCTTTGTTTCTGGTTTAGTTTTGCCCAAGTCTGATGTGACTAAACACACGCAGACCTACAGCGTTGCAGTTATGGGACTGAAAGTTGAGTCCTGTGGCAAGTGAATGATGCTTTATTTTCTTGTCTTGTGGTTGGTCAGTTCTTTATTTTGTTCTGATGTTTCCCAGTTTGTCCGTTCCAGTTGTCTGTCAGCGTCAATATGGCTCCAGCAGTGCAGATTCTGGTCTACAGCGTTCTTCCCGGTGAGAATTTAGTTGCTGCTAATGTGCCGTTTGACACTGATATGTGTTTCCAGAACCATGTACTGAATGATGTGGCTATTTTTCAATTTGGGAATGTTGGTGTGTGTGTGTCCTACAGCGTGTTGGTCCTTGTTCCAGGTATCTCTGCAGTTTTCTCCAGCTGTTCCTGCGGAGAGAAATGTTCTGATGGTTCCTGCTCAAGCAGGATCTCTGTGTAGCCTCAGTGCTGTTGATTCATTCATTAAAAACCAACACATTATGACGTTAGTCTTCTTTTTAGGTCTTCTATTTATGATCTTTTAATGTGACGGAAGGACGGACGGACGGAAGTAAGATATTTTGTTTCGGAGGCCGGAGGACTGGAGGCCGGAGGACTGGAGGCCGGAGGACTGGAGGCCGGAGGTAAAGAAAAAAAAAATTTAAAATTAAATAAAAATATCCATTCGTCCGACCGACCGACCGTCCGTCCGTCCATCCATCCATCCGACCATGGCGCCCGCCCTTGCTCCCCTTTCAGTGTGGCCTCGGGCGGGCGCCATGGTCCCCGAAATGGAAATCGGAGATATACATCTTGTTCGGCTTGAGCCAGGGATCACAGTGATGCAAAAATCGTGATTCTAGCTCAAACGGTCTAGGAGTTATGCGCAATTTAGTACTTTTAGATTATTTTTTTTCTAGCAAATACAATTCAGCACTTCGTGCTTGAAAACCTAATAACTGAGAGACCTTTTTGACGATTATAGCGCCACCTATGATCTGATCCTCACGAAACTTTGCATGCTTCCTAACCATGTTAGGACACATGCTCATCGATGATTAGGGGCCAAGCACCGAAGGTGCGAGGCACCTATTGTATCTGTTCCGTTTCTTATTATTATTAGGGGCCAAGCACCGAAGGTGCGGAGGCACCTATTGTATCTGTTCCGTTTCCTATTATTATTATTATTATTATTCCGTTTCCGACTTGGCGTCTATGGCAGCCCATAGACCGGTTTGCGGGAAAGTTGTTTTGGTTTGACATTCTGATAGAGGACAGTCCCAACATTAAATACACCAATTTTGGTGTCTCTATCTCATTCCCTCTAGCGCCACCAACTGTCCAAAGTTTCACTTTAATTATGCTAATAACTTTTGAACCGCCATTTTGAATTTTTCCGCCATTTAGAATTTTCCAAAAAACCTACTTTTGCGAACTCGTCCTAGGCAGTTTGTCCAATTTGCACCAAAATCGCACCAGATCTTCTCCAGGCAGTGCTGACAAAAAGTTATGGAATTCAAGTTGATTCATCAAATCGTTTTTGATAAACGCACAAACAAATTTTACTTAGCGCTTGCAAAAACAGACGTAAGGCTGTATCTCCGCAACGCTTAATCATATTCAGACCAAACTTAGTACATGTCATCACAAGCATGACCTGAGGCTACATGCTGCGTTTTCGGCGCAGTGCCACCTACTGGTCCGGAGATATGAAAAATGGCTATTTTTGCTAATAACTTCTGAACGGTTTGTCCAAAAATCATAAAAGTGGTCTGCGTTAGATTCAGGGCTTCATGCCGAGTCGACGAATGTCCAATTTTCCCAGATCGGCCATTTTGAATTGCGTGCTAAAATGCTGTATTTTTTGAACGCATTAACGAATTGTTACGAAACTCGGTATGGGTATTTTGGAAAAAATTCCAAAAAGGCTAAAAACTTTTTAATAAATCTACCTATTGAAATGCCATTTGTCTTAATAAATTCCTTGGGTCAAGCCGAAAACATAGATACCAAGTTTTTCTTATTTGAGGTCCTGAATTGTTGCCGAGTCCAACGATATCAAATATGTTGGGTTTCGTCTTACGGTTGGTGTAGCGTAGCGATTTAGCGCAAAAAAAACACTTGGCGATATCCTCTAAACCGCTGTTCCGATTCGAGACGAAACCACCATCAGAAAAACGGATAGCTCGTGAACTATACGCTAATGCCCAAATGCGAAAATATTGATAGTAAGGGGTAGTAAAATTCAAACAAAGTCATGTGTCGGTCATTTTTTACTTGTTTTTTCATATAAATGTCTATAACTCTGATGTGAATTGAGATATTTTCACCAAAAATTGCACACATATGAAATTCCCATTGACTTCAATACAGTTTTGTGAAATAAAATGCTATACTAAACAAATGCTTTGGTCTAACATTACGAAACTCAAGTTTGTGCCATAAGCAGCATGCCCTGAAGGTATTCAAAAGATTTTGAAGACAGCGCCACCTGTTGGTCAAAAGTTATAATTAATTTCCGAAAATGCTAACAACTTTTGAATAAATTTGCCTATTGCAATGAAACTGATCTTAATAGATTCCTTGGGTTATGCCGAAAACATAGATATCAGGTTTGCCATAATCAGCCAAACTTCCTGTCCACCATCTTTAGTTCTTTGAAAAACTTTCTTTTCGAACTCCTCCTAGACTGTTTGTCCAATTTTCACGAAAATTGAATCGTATCATCTCCAGACTATATATGTGCCCAGACTGTGCCAGACTATATATGTGCCAGACTGTGCCGACTAAAAGTTATGGATTGCGTGACGATAGACAAAACCGTTTTCGTATACCACAGCATCAAAGTTGAGGCTTTTGGCTGTATTTTAAGTTTATTAATAAAGTTTATTGGCTTTTGGCTGTATTTTTGCCAGGGACCACATTCTAAATGACCCTGTTGTAGCCAACCAAATGCAAAAGAGTCCAGAGAATAGGCATAGACTGGTTTGGTTCCCGATTGGGCAAAAAACCAGGGACTAGTTCGCAAAAGTAGGTTTTAGACAAAAAAAGACATAGCAGTTTTTGGACGAAAAAACAAGACGAAAATTTAAAAAATCAGTTAGATTTCATTAATTCAAATGTTTGTTTCTGAAGTCACAATTTAGCACAAGTAAAATTGAAAAAAGGGAGAAAAAGGCAACTACATTGATAATGTAACTGGAAAACAAGAAAAATGAATGTCTGGTTTCCATTTTAAATTTTTTTCATTTGCATTTTATGGTCAGAAAATTGAATTGTGAAGCGTTACACGGACCAAAATACGACCCATAAATCGTAATCCTTTGCTGCGTCCCAATTCGCCTACTTATGCTACGCCATAAGTAGCCTGTGTAGGCTACTCTTTTTGTGAAGAAAAAGTACATAGCCTAGCTACTGTACAGTGCTTGAAGTGGAGGAAAAGGTGCCGGTAGGCCTTTGCATTTGGAAAATCATGACATTTGAAATTTCTACAGTGAAAAACAAAACTTGGAAATATTGCTGGTACAACAACAATTCATTGTTATTTATTTACAACATTAATGTAGCTATTTAAACAAGTCGTGTGTGCGCGCATTTTACACAGACAGACACATTGTGGATTTGAGAGTGGACTCATATACTCCCAAGAGTGTTTTAACAGTTTTTGCTGTGTAAAAAGAGCCGTAGTTAGACTGACAAGCTGAGCCATATCGCATAAATTATCGCTGGCGATATTTCTGCTGATATTAATGCGTTATGGCTCAGCTTGTCAGTTAACTGCGGCTTTTGTCAGTTAACTGCGGCTCTTGTCAGTTAACTGTGGCTCTTCGACTTGACTTGACTTTGTGGTAAATGCCGCTCCATCTGAAAGCAGGTTAAAGAGATTTAGCGTACTACTAATCAAGGAACCAGCTTTACCTGACGAGATGCGCATAACAATGTGATGCGATATGTCGCCTAGCCGGAAAGTCTTCTGAAACGTGAGCGTGAACGTGCGTAACAACATTTCTCTCCGAAACGGAAAGAAATTTAATTAGATTGAATGGAGGATTTTAACTGTGACGAGATGATTGACAGGTCAGTTACGGCGATAGGATCGGTCAGTTACGGCGATAAAGATGTCGAAGTAGGCTACGTCCTCCCAAAGCTTGCCTACTCTTTTATTACACACTCAAAAGTATGTACTTTTTCTTCCAAAAAGAGTATACTTTTAGGGTGTTTAGGAAGTATTATAAGCACTCACTTCCTGATGTCTTAGAGTACTGCGCAGGTTCAAACCAGCCCATTCTCATCCCAAGACGTCATTTACCTGACGCTTTTGTTTTGACCATACGGACGCAGCAAAGAATTACGATTTATGGGTCATATTTTGATTTCCGATTTTCATCTATAAACAGATCAAGGACAATCGGATAACGAGATTATTTTTCGTTTTCCGTTTTTAATATCAGAACGAAAAATGGGTTTTCCGTTTTTTTTTTCCTATTTAGGCTACTAATGGTAAGGAATCGGGCCGTTTTTCGTTTTTGTTTTTTTCCTTTCAAAACGAAAATTCGCGCGACTGGGAGAGAATATTGCAGTAAAAATTTAGAGCATATATTAGTTGTACGACGACTGAGAGTTTTTTATTCACGATAGCAACTAAATGATGCGCATCAGAGGGGATTTAGATGTGGGTATACGTAATGCCGACTGAAAAGACGTGGGTATACTCCGTATACCCTGCACTACACCACTGGACTTTCCAAAATGACAGCGAGAGGACCATTTAGGACGAACCGATTCACTGGAATGAACTTTCCGACGTAACATATTAGATGTTTTTATGAAACCAATTCATTAAAATAAATCTAGATATGAATGTGGAGCATTTAGAACGAACCGATTCATTCGAATAAATCAGACTTTCCAATATGACAGAGAGAATGACCATTTAGGACGAACCGATTCACTGGAATGAACTTTCCAACGTAAATATGAGATGTTTTTATGAAACCAATTCATTAGAATGAATCTAGATATGAATGTGGATCATTTAGAACGAACCGATTCATTAGAATGAATCAGACTTTCCAATGCTGCCTTTGACAGAGCGGATCACTTAGGATGAAATCGATTCACGTGAAAGAATCTGACCTTCGAACGCTACTTAGACCATTTAGGTGAGCGTGTTCTGTTTATTTTTTCTACTCATACAACATCAATAAATCGTTTGGTCTCGCTAAATCTAAAACATTTCGATGACGTTCGCTGCTGTAAAAGCTTACACAAGCCAAACTTGGGTCTCTACTTTAAATTACTGTTGCTCCACAAAACTTCAAATGTTTTGGTTGGTTGCTAGGGCATTGCCATGCGGTTACATGGTATACATTTTTTGTTTTAGCTCCTACAGTTTCACACTGGTATTCTTTACTCGATCAACACAGATTTTCCACTCGCTTTCCTTGCTCTCTGTTTCTCCTCTCCACTCATCCCTCGCTCGCTCATCATTGCTTTACGATGGCTGTGACCTTTTCAGTGGCACTCCACTATCAGACTCTTATCTCACTGCCAGTGTAGCCGAGCGGTCATTTATGAGGTCACTTCACAGAAGTGGACATTAGCGATAATGTACTTCCAGTGACTCAGGTGTCACACTATAGCGAAGGCCAGCGCGCGCACGCACGCACGCACACACACTTATGCTCGGCATGTAATCATCCAGCTCTGTGTACAATGACAGAGATGTGGACGCTGTAACAAATTAAAATGTCCGTAGGTGGAAAAAATATTTTGCTTGATGAGAGAAGAGAAAAAAGACAATATATTTTCTTCAGAGTATTACACACACGTCACACACACACACACTTTCTCGATCCCACTTGGTTTGTACGCTTGTTAGTTCCACTTGAAATGGCAAATGACAAACAATCAGAGGCAGTGAAGCAGTGGCTTACCAGCTCACAGAACCAGCCAAAACAAAACAAACAAGGCAATTACTGCAATTCACACTACACCAGTTCTCCATGTTAAACACACACACGCACACACAGATAAACACAAAGGCCTTTGCAATTATAAACATTATTCTCATCTCTCGCAATCTATTTTTGACATGCAAAGTAACACTATAAGCGCGCGCACGCGTACCCTTGCTCCGAGCAGCGGCTACACTGCACATTAAAACGACTAAAGCCACTGCATAAAATATTTTCTCATCTTCACTCCAAGGTTATGAAGAGAAGGTGGAGAAATCTCCTAACTGATTTTTTATACATCACTGGCTTTGCAGGGCTTTGATAACCTGAGGCTAAAAGAGGAAGTTGGCAGATGTGTTTAGTTTACGGCCCGTTCGAATGTCTCCCTCTCGATAGAACAGCTTGATGCCTCTGTGCTACACAAACACACACACACACACACACACAATCATAGTCATGCTTCTTAAGTAGTTTTAACACTATTGCTTTTGATCATGTAATTAATTCATAGCCTATTATTAATTGCTAAACGTCTAGGCCTACTGTGATGATACAGTTTAACATGTTTAAAAATGCCATTTTTTGTTGCCTATCTCTCTTGCACACTGGTTTGATAGACTTTTTATGACTGGTGGTAAATTAAACAAGTACACCTGGCTGCAGCCTGCAGAACGGTGTGGGGCTGCACCTGGGCCGGGGCTACACATGCAGCTCCGCCCATAACAATTTTCATTGGTTAGTGACCAATTATATTTTCACAATATTTCACAATATATATATATGTGTGTGTGTGTGTGTGTGTGTGTATTTTCATATATATTTGTATATTTAAATATTATTCTATTTAAATATATAAAAAGGGAAAAAACAAATAACCCACAAAATTAACAACAGAACATTTCCATGATCATGTATTATTATTTCTCTCATTGACACCATATGGGCTGTGAATTTAATCGCATCCAAAATATGTTGGTGTTTACATCATATATGTGTGTAGCATGTATAATTATTTTGTATATATAAATACACACATATGCATGTGTATATTTAAGAAAATAATTGCATGTATATACTTGTATGTATATATACTATATATATATATATGCAAAATTAATATTATACATAAATATAAATATTTGATATGTTAATAACACATTTTTCTTAAATATATACATGCATGTGTATTTTATATATACAAAATAATTATACACACTACACACACATATATGATGTAAACACAAACTTTTATTTTGGATGTGATTAATCATTTTACTGCCCTAAAAATGATTTTTTTTTATTCGAAGTGCAAAAGACAAATTTGAATAAATAATGAAAACAATAGAAGTAAAACCGTATAATCTGCACAATTTTATTCTCCCCTAATCACAAAACTTATATACTTCAAAATAATAGTAAAGTGTCATTATAAATGACACAATGAATAAGTGACATAACTGGAATCTTCATGTTCAAAAGTTGTCAGGTTCTTCTCTCATTTAGGATTCATAATTTGTTGGGTTTAGACAGAAAACAGTTTGTACTATTTATAGATAATTATTGAATCTTAATGCTAATGAGAAAACCCTATAAACCTGAAATTTTAGTTTATCCCATCACTTATTCAAAATAACCCTTAATTTGTATTAATTCAGCTTGAGATGACATTATGCATTTTTTTAGCGCTTATACACAATTTAAAAACAATTTAAAAAAATGTATTTACTTTAAAAGTCTCATAGTATTGGCTCTTACAGAATGCCTCTGGTACAGAACATTTCATTAGTATTTTCTGTTTGTGATCTAGGGGGCAAATAGGCAAACAGATGTGATTTATGAAGCAGATCAAATATGAATGTTTGGCGAGGTGTGTAAATGTCGGTTAGTTATGCATGCAGTTATTGATATCTGTGGTTGTGGGCCCCTGATGAAGGGTCTGGATGGTTTAGGGAATGTAGCTCGCCCTGACCCCTGCTGGCGTTACATCTGACCACAGCAGTGTGGCTGAAATCCTTAGAGATAGTTCTTGCCATAATCCTGCTGAGATGCGTAGATGTCCTGCACACGGGCCAGAGCCTGTTTAATCATCTGCCAGAGAAAAATTGCAAGTCTGATAACTTAAGCTAACAGCACACTTCTCCTCACTAAACTTTTATGCATATTTATACTCTACATTCAGCACTGGAAAGGCATTTTACAGCATTTCAGCAACATTTCTTAGAGATTTGAAATGTTAAAGGAGTAGTTCACTTTTCAAAAAACTTTTGAAAAACCCCATGTTGTCCAAGATTTCTGTCTTTCTTTCTTCAGTCAAAAAGAAATTAAGGTTTTTGATGAAAACATTCCAGGATTTTTCTCCATATAATGGACTTCAATGGGAACCAAACGGTTCAAGGTCCAAAAGATAGTTTCAGTGCAAACTGCAAATTGTTCAAAGGGCTTTAAACGATTCCAGACGATGAATAAGGGTCTTATCAAGCGAAACAATCACTCATTTAAAAAAAATAAAGTTTAAGTTTTATAAGCTCAAATGCTCGCCGTGCTCTGTTCTGTGATGCACGTCTGTGACTCTCTTCTTCGAACCGTTCATCAAAATGAACGAATCTTTTCCAGAGTCAGCTCGTTCACTTTGTCTCGTTGAATGAATCAAATGACACGAAAAAGATTTGTTCATTTTAATAAACGAGTACGAACAGAAGAGTCACGAGCGCGCATCACAGAACAGAGCAAGGCAACCATTTGAGCTTATAAAACGTACACTTTGTTATTTTTTTGTAAATGAGCGATTGTTTCGCTTTGATAAGTCCTTATTCATCGCCTGGAATCGTTTAAAGCCCTTTGAAAGTTTGCAGTTTGCACTGAAACTGTCTTTTGGACCTTGAACTGTTTGGTTCCCATTGAAGTCCATTATATGGAGAAAAATCCTGGAATGAATCCAAAAATCCTTCGTTTTTTATAATAATATTCAATTTGTGAATGCTGACTGAGGCACTATCAAAAGTAAAAAGAAGTTTGAGTCCACTTTAAAGTCCAACAAGTCAATGCGAATGTGTCGTTAAATTATTGAAATAGTAACTTTTAATATTCTCAGAGGGTACTATTTTACGTCTATTGCTTCGACTGACAAAAAGTGTGGAAACCCCTGTGTTAGCTAGTAAATGTATACATCATAAAAGCTGTTTTTCATTGTTAGTTCTTGTTACTTCATGCAGTTACCTAACGTTTTAAATGGAACCTGATTGTAAAGTGTTATTAAGTCCACTATCAGGGCCTTGCTGACGTTCACTTCAACTTCCTGTAGATAGGCTTTGTCTTCGTTGTCAGCATCAGGCCCATCACAACAGAGCGAGAGAAAGAGATGGCAGAGAAAAGGAGGAGGGTGGGTGGAGGAAGAACAAACATGTCCCTTTGAGATCGACTCTAGTACTAATATTGACCAGCACGCTTCAGAAAACACAGACGCACGACTCCGCTACAGTAATGAAAGTCCCACAAAGGACCATTGACACGTTTTATCAGCAACCTGAATTAGCAGCGTCTGTTCACCTTGATTGCTAGTGTTCATATGTTTCACTTACACGCACACAAACATACTCTCCACCACTGCACATGCAATCATCCAGCAAATAAGAGCATGTGGCACACACACACAAAAAAAATCACAAAAACACGTTTCATGTGCTCAGCAGGTACGAGTCCAGCTGAAACACACTTAAACGCACATGAAAAAAAGCATGCATCACAAAGCTAAAGTTGGTGAGCTCATAAATTAGAAATGTCATTTGTAATCAGAGGCTTTGGTTCCTCTTTTTCCGCCTGTAATCTAATAGATTTGAGGTTTCAACCATGTCTGTACAATCTTAAAAATAAAGGGATGCAATAGAAGAGAACAATAGAGGGTTACTCAGAGAACCTTTTGTTGAAAAGAATTTAAAAACATGAATATTTTAATAATTTGAAGAACGTTTTTCCACTAAAAACTATTTTTAGAGTGTAGCTGAATGAGTTTCAACTGCTGAAAGTCCTAACCTCAGGTATGAGCAATAACAATAGTGATAATTACCTTTAAGTATTAAGTATATGCCTTAGTTTCTTCGAATCAGGTTTTAGTGCAGCCAGAGGGAGGAACTCACAGAGACGTCAGTCACGATTTCCCCAGGTTAACACATCAGGGAGCCTCTCAGCTATAGCAAGCTGTTCCTCTCTCTAAAACTCTTTCTGTTTACTGTTTATGTGGCGCTGGTAGGCTTTTAAGAAATGATAGTTCTTCCTGCACTTAAGATGGAAGTTGCTTTATTACCTCCTGAATAAATGAATGAATAAATAGCTAGTCAAAAGTACAGATTAAGAATCATGAACGAGTTAATCATTAATCTGCTGAGATACGAATATAACATTTTGCAAAAAGTATCATCCAGGCTGATTGGCCAATATTCATTTTGAGATTATCAACTGATAACTGTTAACCCTCTAGTGTCAAGTCAAAGTAACCTGTGTGTGTGTGTGTGTCCATTTAGAAGAAGTCACACCTACTTTTTATTATTTTCCACTATTTATGAATGTATATTTTAATAATAAAATTTCATAGAAATAATAATAATAAATGTTCCTTGAGCAGCAAATCAGGATATTAGAATGACTTCTAGAAGGATCGTTCTATCCATTGATCCATCGCGTCATCCATCCATCCGCATCCATCCATCCGTCATCCATCCATCCGTCATCCATCCATCCATCATCCATCCATCCGTCATCCATCTCATCCGCCATCCATCCGTCATCCATCCATCCGCCATCCATCCGTCATCCATCCATCCGTCATCCATCCATCCGCCATCCATCCATCCGTCATCCATCCATCCGC
Source organism: Hybognathus amarus (assembly GCA_030378365.1). Classification (NCBI taxonomy): domain Eukaryota; kingdom Metazoa; phylum Chordata; class Actinopteri; order Cypriniformes; family Leuciscidae; genus Hybognathus; species Hybognathus amarus. The sequence continues at coordinate 30,826 of JAQIUQ010002106.1, forward strand.
CATCCATCCATCTGTCATCCATCCGTCATCCATCCATCATCCATCCGCCATCCATCCATCGGCCATACCATCCATCCGTCATCCATCCATCATCCATCTGTCATCCATCCATCGATCATCCATCCATCCATCCATCTGTCATCCATCCGTCATCCATCATCCATCCGCCATCCATCCATCCATCTGTCATCCATCCGTCATCCATCCATCCATCATCCATCTGTCATCCATCCATCATCCATTTGCCATCCATCCGTATCAACCATCCAACCGTCATTCATCCATCCATCCATCATCCATCCGTCATACATCCGTCATACATCCACCCAACCATCATCCATCCATCATCCGTCATCCATCCATCATCCATCATGATGATAGATGCATCACCATCCATCTATCCATCTGTCATCCATCCATCCACCCATCCATCATCCTCCATCCATCCATCTGTCATCCATCCATCATCCATCCATCTGTCATCCATCCACCCAACCATCATCCATCCATCTATCATTCATCCATCCGTCATCCATCCATCCATCATCCATCTATCTATCATCCATCTATCCATCCATCTATCCATCCATCCATCTGTCATCTATCATCCATCCATCGTCCATCCATCCATCATCCATCCTTCATCCATCCATCCGCCATCCATCTGTCATCCATCATCTATCCATCCATCCATCCATTCGTCATCCCTCCATCCATTCATCCATCCATCATCCATCCATTCGTCATCTATCCACCCATCCGTCATCCATCCATCCATCCATCACCCATCCATTTCATCATCCATCCGTCAACCCATTCATCCATCATCCATCCATCTATCATCTGTCATCCATCCATCATCCATCCATCTATCCATTCATCATCCATCTATCATCCATCCATATAGCACTCCTATATATGTATGAAAAGTATATATAGCGCTCCGGCTAAATGTCAAAAGATTAAAGTTCATTGAACGCTCTGAAAGTTAGTGCGAGTTTTCCAGGGTGAGTGACAGGACTGAGGATATGAGTTTTGACATTGGACAGATTGTGTGTCCCTCGGTGAGCCTTGAGGAGGCAGAGGGGCAGGATCAGCCTCTTCATGAGTCGGGTGGGGTATGAGTGTGTGTGTGTGTGTATTTCAGGATAGGCTCACAGATGTGCGTGACGACCCCACGGCTATGGAACTGCTGTCGCTATGAAGCACACATTGCATAGCAACCGGATAACATCAGTCAGATAGGCCTGATTTCGGTGTTTAGATGTAAAAGGTTATAAATTAATTAGAAAAAGGCAGAACACAACGCTCTGTATAAACAAGAAACAGTACGATCCTAATACAACTTAATTAAGCTTGTCATAAAACTCCCCAGGCATATGATTCTTTTTTTATCACCTTCAATCCTGACGCTGGATAAAATCATCAATCTACAGGTGACCTAACTAGCAGGTCACATTTTCCACAAAATATGAGATATGCACAGACTGTAAATCAAATGAACTGTTTAATATTATTATCCTGATGACTGCAGTACGTGTGACTGTGAGATGGCTATATGACCTTCGCCACATTTGGAAGTGTTGATGTGTTGATTTCCACACAAACAAACTTTAATTGCACTATGGTAAAAAGACATATCACACATCTCAGCGCCAGGAAAACTGAAAGATGCGAAGGATGCAAGGTGCAGAAGAGAGTGAGAAAAGGAAATGCCAGTTGTCTGTTCTGTCTGTTTTTCTTTTCTGAGAATTAAAAGGCTGTAAGGCAACCGAGGGATTTTCTCCTGTTAAAAAGTCAGAGCTGCGGTCCACCGTGAGAACTAAGCCAAGCTTCTGCCTTTCATCTGCCACAGCATCACTTTACACTGACAAACTGTGTACCCGCACATCATGCATTCGCCAAGGTGCCGTTAATTCAAAAGCCGGTTCATAAAATATCGTCTTTGATCATTTACACGTCATTTATGCCCCAGACCTGCATTTTATTGTAACTTGGCCTAAGCTGAAACTCGTTAAGTTATTTGGCATCATCAAAAAAAAAGAAAAACTCAGACGGTGTTTATCCAAATTAGACATGCATATTCAAAAACAAGGTGTCATGGTTATGTGCATTTTTATGATGAATCTAAAGATAGGGTTTTTTTAGCACATAATTAAAAAAAGCATGTTTTAAAAAAACATCTTAGATTATTTATTCTCACTTGACAGCTTAAAATGTGTGTGGAAAAATATGTGTTTGGAATGAAACTCTGGAGTGCACACATCTATCTATCTATTTATCTATTATTATCTATCTATTTATCTATTTATCATTTCAATAATTTAGGGCATAAAAGATGAACTCACCACCTTGTATGTTTAATTCAGTGAGTTTAATCCAGTTATCATAAGAAAAAAAAGTTATTTATTTTGTGAGTAAATAAATAGTTATACTGGATTTTATTCCAATTTTAAAAATTAACCATAACATAACTAGAAATGACATAACACATGCTGTTTTTCTCAGTAGACAGTTTTATGGTGCAGGGGTCATGACCTGTGACAAACTCAGCCCAGCAGGACGGTTCATCTTTGGAACTGTCTTACTGTAGACATTAAGACCTCTCCCTCTATCTCCATTTTTAAATCCAGATTAAAAACAAAACTCTTATATGATGCCTTTTAACCCTCCCTTGTACCTGTGGTCTGTACGCTCTTATCTTTTTTGTGTTTTATGTTCCCTGTGAAGTCACATGTTTTTAATTAATGTAAATCATTTTAACTATTTGAATTGATTGATGTAAATACATTTTTAATTACTTCTTAACTGTTATGATTATGTAAAGCATATTGGACTACCATTCTGTGTATGAAATGGGCTATATCAATAAACCCGAACCTAATAAAACTATTTTTTTTCTTTTTTTCATATGTCCTGCTGTTTTGTACACTGAATAATTAAAATATATATAAATCATCGTATTTGCACATATTTTACTATCAAAAGATTCAACCAAAACATGTTTTTAAAAAGTAACACTGTGTCCAAGGGTGTCGAATGACGTTCACTTAAATAATCACGTGCGCGGCTGCCACCTGCTGCTGAAGAGTGGAACATCTGGGATTAATATTGCCAAATTAAAGTAAAGCCGTTTAAAAAAAGTTACATAAGGTGTTAATCTTGAAACAAATGCGGATATGAATAATTATACATTTATAAATCTGTATATAAAGTCTTGTTTTTTTTAAGTCTCATCTCTGTTTAAGGACTGGAATATGAGAATCCGCCCACTTTCCTCAAGTGTGTCCAATAGTGTCTCTAGAGGAGTCATGAGGTTTATTTTAATGACCTTTGCTTGACTTTTCAACCAATTTACAGGTGTCTCATCATCATACGCGGACAGTCAGCGACATGGAGGCACCGCTGCAATATCAGGTAAGCGAGTTTATTTACCGTGTATATTTATAAACAACATACTTTTGCCAAAACTTTCAACTTTGCGCAGTAGAATTTGGCGCAAGAAGTGTTTATTCGTGTGGCATCGTCACGGTTTGACGTTAAAAAACACGTCAGCTCATCGATATAACACGTTAGCATTACATCACCTCTTTAATTTAATTGCTGGCAGGTTTTGAACCCGGAGAAACTGAAGTCACTAAAAGAATGGGTGCAGAAAAGCTCCATCACTTTAACACAGGTCAACGGCCAGAGGAAATATGGTGCTCCTCCTCCGGGTAAGTTGAACTAAGATCAGCCGATTGCAATTAAAACACAACCTGTGGCATTTCAAGCTCTTTTATGTCTTCTTGCATGAGATTGAAGCATCATGTGGATGAAGCACATGGCCTCAGTTAAAGAAGCCTCTCGTTTTCCTTTATAACATTGAGCAGAGCACAAACAGGCCTCTCTTTTCAGATATTTTAAGCGTAAATCTTCATTATTCGGGTTTAAAATGGCTTGTCAAGTAGGAATGATATATTGTAGCCATCTGATGAAAGTTTGAACCATGCCTCTTTTGTGCTTTGCCTCTAACTCATTGAAACATGGACACCTGGAGATCAATTAGGCTGCAAGTCCTTAGTGCTGCTCAATTAATGCTAATTGGAAGCTTTTAGATTTTGATGATTGATGAGAGGTTTGAAGTTTAAATTGTCTTTAACATGTATACATCATTATAATATATCTATTTCCCAAGGTGGGGTTAACTTTAAAAGATGGTTGGCTAATTATTGTTTTTGACCCATAACTTTATATATTTATCATACCTTATATAATAAATTTCAAATATTGTTAGTAATCTGTCAGTAATAAAATAAGAACAAATAATCTAATTATGAGCAATAACAGTCAAAACAGTTGGGTTTTTTTCAGGTTGAGAAATTTAATAATCAAATGTAAAATAAAATTTTATAGTCTTCTATAACTGTAAAACCGTATTCTGGACAAATGTGGGCAAAATAGTTTTGATTTATTTTTTTAAAATACTTCCCTTGATCTGAGCGGTACAAGACTTGGCTACTTTTCCTAAGTTTGCCTCCTGAACACATACATTTTTTTTAATCAATTCTACAATGTTAAGTGAGTGAAAAAAACAACAACTCCTTAATCTTGTATTTGGGTCAAAAATGGGCACCCATAGAAATGAATGGGAAAAACTGTAATTTAGAGCATTCTTAAATAAGCCAAAAATAAGACAGAAAAGTCACTTCATTTTTAGGTTTTAGCTCTAAGAACTTACTGGAATATTTTAATGTAGTTAAAAAAAATAAAACTACATAGTAATTAATTTACATAGAAATAATTTACATAGAAAATATGGCACTTTTTGAAGTAAATAAATTCAAAAATACCCCCAAATAAAAAAACCCACCATAAATGGATAGACAAAACTTTATCGAAGGCAGTGATATAACATTTATAACAAATAAAAATAAGGATCACACTTGAGTCCTCTGTGCCCACATTTGTCCACAATTACAGGATTAAGGGCTACAAAGTGAATACGGTTTGAGGGCTACGATTGATCCTTAAGGGTTAGTTCACCGATTAATGACCCTCATGTCGTTTCAAGCCCGTAAGTCCTCCGTTCATCTTCGGGACACAGTTTAAGATATTTTAGATTTAGTCCGAGCTTTCTGTCCCTCCATTAGAAATATATGTGCTGTCCTTGTCAGAAGACATTATCAAAGTAGTCCATGTGACATCAGTGGGTTAGTTACAATGTTTATTGACTTAAATATTATTAATATTAATGGTTATTATTAATTTTGATCAATTTTAACAGGATTGATGCATAAATTACCGAAGGTTAAGTCTTCAATTTCATACTGCTCTCATACTTTGTTTCAACTTTAATTGTGTAGTCTTTCCTAAATTTTGTTTTTGCAGAGTAGATCAAATATTGCTCATTTTGACCTTTCCTTTGTTGTCCTCCTCCCAGACTGGCGAGGTCCTGCTCCCGGCCCGGGTGTGAGGTTTTCATCAGTCAGATCCCACATGACGTCTACGAGGACCGCCTGATTCCTCTCTTCCAGAGCGTCGGTGCTCTCTATGAGTTTCGCCTCATGATGAACTTCAGCGGGCAGAACCGGGGCTTCGCCTACGCAAAGTACGGCGACCCCTTCACGGCATCCACCGCCGTCATGACCCTCCATCAGTACCCTCTGCAGGAGGGGGTGTGTCTGACGGTTCGCAGGAGCACGGAGAAGCGACAGCTGCGTCTGGGATCTTCCGGGGAATGTGAATCAGGCGGAGATGCTGATGGTGCTCCAAATGATGTCTGAGGGTGTGGAGGAAGTCGTGCTGAAGTTGGCCGGGCCCAAAGGGAGAGAGATCGTGGCTCTAGTGAACTACTCCTCCCACTATGCGGCGTCCATGGCCAAAAAAGTGCTTGTAGAAGGTATGCTGTCTGGGATATGGAGAATACTTTGGTTATGAAATGAATGGCTTTTTAAAAAAGAAAGTATCAATGCGCACTGTTTCTGAACTCCCTGAAACGTCTCGATTGTAGTCTCTGAGTTTCTTCCGGGAACGAACTTGAGTCGTGACATAATATTCCTCATTTATAGAATTTCCGCCCAAGGCATACGCAAAAAAAGTGGACGAGGCCTGTTTCAGTTACGTTAGAAGTGTGTTGAAACACCTGTCTATGTTAAAGGACAACTCCGGCCAAAATGAACCTTTGGTCTAATTACACATTGTTGCCTAGTCAACCGTTATCTGAGATTTGTTTTCATGATTGCCGAATGTAAATAGTTTTATCTATAAATACAGTTTAGCTTATAATGCTAGTATAACGCTAGTATATAGGGCATAGAGTAATGACAAATAAAAATCGCTTGTTATTACCACTAACAAGGCTCAAAATAGCCCCACAGTAACCCGGTGGCATAATAAGGGTCCCTACATTCAAACCGAATCATTGAGAACTTTGTCAGTGTCCATACAGTTTAATAAGAAGATATTTTATCCACACAGTCAACTTCGCGAATACAGGAAGAAGCCATCTTTGAAATATAGTCTCTACCAGTCGATCTACGAACGCTGATCCAAGTGCGCTGAACTGTGCAGAATCTCATATAGTCCGTTGTTTCCGGAAAGAAACACAAACACGAACCATTTTCTTGTCTTCAATATGTACATGTAGCCTACTGGTTCGCGCTCACCTTATCACCTTATTCACATCTCACGAGCGCACTTGGATTGGCGATCGTAGATCGACTGGTAGAGACTATATTTCAAAGATGGCTTCTTCCTGTATTCGCGAAGTTGACTGTGTGGATAAAATATCTTCTTATTAAACTGTATGGACACTGACAAAGTTCTCAATGCTTCGGTTTGAATGTAGGGACCCTTATTATGCTACCGTGTTACTGTGGGGCTATTTTGAGCCTTGTTAGTGGTAATAACAAGCGATTTTATTTGTCATTACTCTATGCCCAATATACTAGCGTTATACTAGCATTATAGGCTAAACTGTATTTATAGATAAAACTATTTACATTCGGCAATCATGAAAACAAATCTCAGAGAACGGTTGACGAGGTAACAATGTGTAATTAGACCAAAGGTTCATTTTGCACCGGAGTTGTCCTTTAAGGGGTGTGACATTTACGAAACATGCTCAAAGCAATTGACCTGTGGCTAAGCCACGCCCCCTCCACTCACTCGGACAGTCAACATTCGGGGACAGGCGCTATGGCAACTTTCACAGTAGGAGACGTTTCACAGTAGGAAATTGGTGATTTTTGGTGACCGAAAGATTAGATATTATCTCGAAGTCACCTAAAGGTCCTTAAGTATGCATTGGAGGGTTATATTAATCATTTTATTGTTGAAGGTCGATGAAAAGCTTCAGGCAAAAATGTACAGGTCACAGTGTAAACGTGATAAACCGCATATCGTTGCCTTTACCGTTTGGTGCTACAATATTTACGTGAATCATTCAGCACAACATTGTTAACATTTGTTATCTCGGTTATTTGCAGATGCGTCACTGAAGCTAATTGACATGATGTACAACGCAGCTAGAAGCTAAAATTAACGTTTTCTAATGTTAGTCTAACGTTACGTTAGAGATTTTAAAGATAACGTTCAAATATGTTGTTGACTTAGAACAGATGTAGACATCCTTGTTTAATTGATCCATGTTTAGTTGGTGTTGTGGTCTACCGCATAACTTAATCCAGAGCAGACACTTATCTCGGTTGAGATAAGTACACATCGTCGCCCAGCCTCTCGGAAACCTAGTGTGGGAGTTGCATGTACCCCATGCACACCGTTTGACCATTTTAAACTTAAAATGGCAGGAAAAAACGAATGAAAACTGACTAACTGCAATGCATTTCAATGGACGTGGAAGCAGAGAATATCCGAGTGTATTGGGTTAGCTGCGCACTGTTATTGGCTCGTCGCATTTGAGGGCGTGGCTAAGCCATAGTTCAATTGACTAATTATAACACGTTGGTCCAGCCGACATTTTAGAGCACATAGTGCTTTTCTGAAGGAAGTGCAACAATATAAAATATGAGAAAACTAGTGTTTGTTGAACATTCCAGCATGAAAAATTATTTCAGTACACCCCAAAAACAAAATTGAGACTTTCAAAAAGGGCATAATAGGTCACATAATAGGCTGCACTGTTTTATCTGGTTCAAACTAGTTTAAAGGGGTGATGAACTGAGAAATCTAATTTTCTTTGAGCTTTTGACATCTAAGAGGTCATCATATTATGAAGAATATCCTCTAAGTTTCAGAACAGAAAACGTCCTTGTTAGTCCAATAAAAGCTTTTATTGACACCAGACTCAGCAAACGACTCGTTTTTAAAGTGGGGAACTATGACGTCAAAGAAGATAAAACCCCACCCCGCAGAAGAAGATTAACGCCTACTTCAACATGGCCGGTTTAGCCCCGCCCACCGATTCACGCATTACACGCATAGATAAATAACATAGATTCGGATTGAGAGTGAAACTCATTATAATATGCAAAACTGTTATCCACTCACTGCAGTGGGCGTTTACTTCCAAGTCTTCAGTGCGAGACGCCCATAAAACGAGCGTTTTTGAGCTAGGTTCACAACTAGGGTAGAAAATAGCCTATTACTTATTCATTTTGATGTTTTTTAATGTGAAAACCAAGCGAACGTTATAAGTTGACCTCAGACAACAATATAAAAAAATGTAAAAAGCCATTTGTGTTCTACACTGAATTCTGTTTCATCCTGCAACTTTTGTTATCAATGTATTGATGAAAATGATATTGTTAGTTTTATCGCCCAGCCCTGCTACCATGGAATAACAAACATGTATCTTTAGGCTGTGTATTTCTTATGTCATTCCAGCTTTTAAGAAGCAGTACGGCATTTCCATTACTGTCAGTTGGACGTCCTTCTCCAAGTCCAGGCGCATTAAGGAGCCCGGACATGATGACTGCTTCACCTCACCTGGTCTGAAACCCATCAGTAAACCCTCCCTCAGCCCTCCACACCTGTATCATCATGATGTCCCAGCACACCCCACTCGCCTGCCCTTCTTCCGGGCCGTGGGGGGTCCGACCGCCCCCGGTGAGGGACGAGATGACGGCTCAACCCCCCGTGAACCGCGACCCCGTGTCTCTGCTGCAGAGGATGTCGCAAGGCGAACAGACTCGGTACACCGCAGTATGAAGTCCGTTATAATCACACCGGCCCGACGGCTTCTTCTACTTCGCCTTCAGAGTCCTGATCCCAGGCCTGCCTCTGCCTCTGTACGGGGCCGTCCACATCCTTCCAAGCACCAGCGCTCGAGCCACGAAGGGGGAAGTCTGTCGGGCCGCCGCCGAGCAGGTGATCCAAACCATGTGCAAGGTCTCAAACTCTGCGACCTTTCTAAAATGCGAGCTGCTTTTTCTAATGTAATGGATAACAGTATCAGTTTTACGTTCAGTATTATGGTTTGAAGGCATGTACTGTTCTAGTTTCAGATGAATGAGTGGAAATTTATGATACACTTAAGTATTTCATTTACTGTAAAAAAAAAAAAAGAGGAACTAGGCAGTGAATTTCTTTTAATTTTACAAGCTCTTGAATTCAGCACTATGAGAGTGGTTTGAAGTATTATGTTCTTGTTGATATAATGTTTTATGATATTTTAACTATGTAATATTAATCATTTATGTTTAGGCAGCCTCATCACATTTGGTTGACTGCATGTTTTCACAACTTCTTATTTTGAATGTTTTCACCGCATTTGACTTTTCACGGTTTGTTTTGCGTGTTTGTCACGATTGCTGAGTTTGCATGGTGTGCTGTTGCGTTTCCTTGTTTGATGGGTTGTACTGGCTATAAATGACTTTTGTACAGTAAATAAGTTCACGAAATAATACTTGTGCAGGCTATTGCTCGCGTCCCTGATTATAACATCTTCTATTGCTCATACTTGTACAAAGTTAAAAGCCCTAACATAATTACCAAGCTTTGACTACAGATATGAATAGTACCTCAAATCACTAGAGATGTGCTATTATTAGAGAATAGATCAACATTTTTCCAATAAAGCACCAGGTTTGTCATGCTTGGTTTTAAGGCTGCAAAACCTTAGATCAGTAGTACTATAAGATTCTAATATTTATGGCTCTCTTAATTAAAATGATCTTAAAATGTTAATGTTAAAGGTGCATTTTGCATGTGGATCATAAAGAAAAGACAAAAGACATCTTAGTTACTCATTTATTTATCGATCTAACATAATCTGAGCACATTTTAAAAGAGCAGGCAATGAGTTCAATGTTTCCTCGTTAATGTACATGTTCAACTGACAGAACTGGCATCTGGTAAATAGGTCCAACGTTCTCCTCCGTTTATATGGTGATTGTTTTTAAGATTACAAGGTCCGTTTCTTGACTTCATCCACCAGATCTGCTCTGGAACATCCACCTGCAGGAAACCAGACAAAAAATAGGGATGTTTTTTTTCATTTTTCTTGACTGTTATTCTGATCGGTTGAGATGAAAACTAGATTAAACATGCAATATGAGGTCAAGAGACGAATGTAGTCTGTTTTAGTGTGAAATAATGCATAAAATTATTCTTTAATCAGTAGGGCTGCCCCTTAAAGGAGTAGTACACTTTTAAAAAAACTTTTGCTGATAATTTACTCACTCCCATGTCATCCAAGATGTCCATGTCTTTCTTTCTCTCAGTCGAAAAGAAATTAAAGTTTTGAATGAAAACATTCCAGCATTTTTCTTCATATAATGCACTTTACTGGGAACCAAACGGTTCAAGGTCCAAAAGACAGTTTCAGTGCAAACTGTTCAAAGGGCTTTAAACGTACTTCCAGACGATGAAATTCGAACTCGTTTATCAAAATGAACGAATTGCAACGCGCATCACAGAACAAGGCGACCATTTGTGCTTATAAAACTTAAACTTTGTTTTTTTTTTTAAATGAGCGATTGTTTCGCTTAGATAAGACCCTTATTCATCGTCTGGAATCATTTCAAGCCCTTTGAACAGTTTGCACTGAAACTGTCTTTTGGACCTTGAACCGTTTGGTTCCCATTGAAGTCCATTATATGGAGAAAAATCCTGGAATGTTTTCATCAAAAACCTTAATTTCTTTCGAACTGAAGAAAGAAAGACATGGACATCTTGGATGACATGGGGTGAGTAAATTATCAGCGAAAGTTTTTTAAAAGTGAATTGGAAAAGTGTATTGGACAGAAAAAAAAACGCGCCAAAGTGGAAAAGTCACAGTCTGTGAGGGACAGATTGTTAAGGGCGGGTCCGTGTGGTAATGACAGTACGTCGGGAAAGGAAATCTGAACGTTCGCCTTATCATCAATCAACCAAAAAAATGGTTTATCTTTGGAAACATTTAAGTAGTAGCAACTTTACTTGGACGCTCTCTTTAATGTTAACCTAAATAAATGTAGCCTAAGCTTGAAAAATGAAGCTTAAGTATGCGCTTTCTGCCGTTTCAGGCTCCAGGAACTTAACAAAAGTTAACTCAGCATATACCGTAGGCTAGTTGCCTCACAAACATGAGAACTATATCTATAGAAAACTTGAAATGTCCACTTTTAAATTAACCAATTTTAAAAAAACAAATACTCTCTGATGATGTACTCCGGTATTAATGGTGGATTTCGGTCTATAGGCACGTTCAAATTTATATAAGCATGTGATTAGTCAACTAATGAGTTAGACTAGAAAAATCTTTGGGCAGCCCTAATAATCAGTTAGTTAAATGCTTTGTGAATGGCTTTTATTAAATTGTTGTATATAAATGACATACACAGAGCTTAAAACAAATCTCATCTCTATAGATGTCAAATCTCACCTCTTCTCGGCTGGCCACGTTGCGTAGTTTGACGACTCCGTCTTTGAGTTCTTGCTCTCCTAAAATAGCCACCAGTGGAATCCCGGTTTCCTCACAGTGCTGCAGTTGGCTCAACAGCTTTGGGTTTTTCTTATATAAAACTTCAGCCTGCAGCACATAATTCAGAGTTAGAGAACCACAAAACTAAACTAATTTGTTTTCTTGATATGATGTCCAAGCATATGCAGACCTTGATTCCAGCGTTCCAAAGCTCTGTGGTCAGTTTGAGTCGCTCTTCTAGAAGGTTCTTCTGCGCTGAAGCCACCAGCACTTGAGTTTCAGTCGTGCGCACCTTCTCTGAAGATATCTGGACAGAGAATATTCCATATTTGTATTTAAATACAGTTCATATTAAAACAGTGGCACTCTTCTAAAAATATACTCAAATGATTAATACAAAAATAAAAATGGATAAATAATTTTAAATACCAAAAAATAATATTTTAAATAAATATCTTATATTATATATTTTAAGTAAATAAATATTTAAAATAAATCTATCTTCCCAGTTTTAGATGATATAAACCTTTCATTATAAAACCAGGGCACCATTCTAAAAATGTACTCAAATTATGAATTAAAAATAAATATAACGTGTAAATAGCATTAAATATTTAAAAACAGACCTTTGATCTTCCCTAATTTTAGATTCAATACCTTTCATAATAGAAAAAATATTTATTTTTAAAAAGCATTAAACATTTATAAATAAAACACATTGGCCCTCTTTTATAAATGTCCATAAATAATAATATATATTTTAAATGGCATTAAATATATATACAGCTATGGAAAAAATTAAGAGACCACTGCCAAATCAGCAGTTGCTCTGGATTTATTATTTATATTATAAATAATAAATCCAGAGCAACTGCTGATTTGGCAGTGGTCTCTTAATTTTTTCCATAACTGTATGTATGTATGTATATATATATATATATATATATATATATATATATATATATATATTTTTTTTATATATTTTTATATATTTACAGTTAATGTTTTCCCAATTTTAGAAGAACACACAGAAATGTCATAGCACAGAAGGTGAATGTGTTGCAAAAGCAATTTCATGTTACATTTAAAACACTGTTGTAGAACACTTGCTTCCAAATCAGACTTTAGTTATAAATAAACTATTTATACGTCCTCTTAACGCCCTTTAAACTGTCTTTAACGCCCTCAAAAACGCCCTCTCTCTCTTACTCACCTCGGCCTTCTGCTCCATGATGGAAAAGATCCTCTCGATCCCAATGCTGATGCCCACGCAGGGCACTTTTCTACCCTTGGGGTCAAACATGCCCACCAGACCGTCGTATCGCCCCCGCCGGCCACGCTGCCAACGCTTACACCCGCCTCGTCCGCCCCGTTCTGCTCTGTGGGTGTAGACACTGGTGCTGGGATGGTCTGGGGTAGCACCGCTTCATAAATCACACCGGTGTAATAGTCCAGTCCTCGTGCCAGACTCAGATCAAACACCACCTAGAGAGAGAGAGAGAGAGAGAGATTTAAAAATTCATGGGGGCAAACGAAAAGAACAGGACCACAGATGCAGCCAGCGAATGGGTGTGGGGAAAAAAGCAATAATGAACATGAAATTATAACTGAATTTACTGAAACGAAAAACCCTGTAATGAATTTTATAGGGTGTGTATTCTTATCTAATGGGTCATTAAGTATAAGAAGAATGCATTTGGAGCATAAAAAAATTAATCCGCTGTGACGTGAAACAGCATTGCTTTCAAATGAATACAAGTTTGCTGTTCTAACCTGTTGGAATTTTGAATCTACACTCTGATTAGCTGGGACTTTTGTCATCAATATTGGCAAATGATCACTTTTCTTGGCAAACATTAATGCAAATATAAATAAGGAAATGAGTCATCGTTAGTCTCCCTATACATTCTTACAATGCAAACATCCTAAACATTTAAATGGTTATTTGTTTAAAGTCGTGAATTTCCCCTGCTTATTAAGTTACGTTTATCTTCATTACAGTGGCGAATATCCAATCTCCAAGAGTCTGAAGTAACAATTAATTTGCATACATGTATGCATGGATTTTAGGTCAAGGTTTTCATGTATGATGCTGTCAGAATGCCAAAGTGTCTTCACCATCTACTGGCAGTTTAAAATGCAATGAGCAATCCAGTCATTTATATAGATCAGTGGGCACAACCCACTTTTTGTTCAGTACTAAGGACAATAGGAAATAACTGACTTTTCTTTTGAAGCGTTCTTGACCTCTGACCTCACCTTGTCTGTGACCTGGAAGAGCTCCAGGTAACTGAAGAGCTGCTTCATATCCGTGAGCCCAGCACAGGCCTGTTTGTTCTGGGACAGTTTGGGGTCCTGAAGCAGTCGCTCAGCCAGATCCTTCCCACCTAAAGGTCAAGGATGTCAGTGGATGAAGAAACACCTCAGGTAACAAATCGGGTCAGGGAAAATTTGTAAGTGATTATGAAAAGATGGCGTGATGAATGTTACTCACCCTGCATGCTGCACATACTCCCCGATCCGAATCGGCAATTTCATCTGAAAGACCTTTCTCATTTACCATCTCCTTTTTTACATCCTCCCAGGCCATCTAAAAACAACAGTCAGCATGTGAAACCTTAAATTAGGGCTGGGTTGAATTGAATTTAATCAATCTTCAGTTTGATTAACCAATATAGATTCTTAAATAGCAAAACTGCATCTATTAGTCCATTTTCTGTTGATGTGTGAAATGAATAATACAAAAAAAGAAAAGACTGGAATCAAATTGATTTGTGAAATCGTCAAAATCCACCTTTGCACATTTCACAAGATTAATAATATTCAAGCATTCTCTTGTGGTTTGCTCTCTCACCTTGTCCAGTTTGTCCACTGTGGAGCAGATTGTGCCAAACTTCTCGTCCGGAACTCGCACACGGCAAACATTCCGTCCATAATGCGTCGGTCATTCACCTGAAACACCACAACGGTGACTATATCTCAAACTGATAAATATAAAGAAGGTTCTATAAAGACTCTAATGACCACAAACCCTTCCCCATTGCGGACCAGCAACTAACCTTTATACGAAAATCTCCAAGATCTAATTCACTCAGGATCTCATAGACAATTTTCAGACACTCTGCGTCTGGGATCATGGCGTCGATACTGACCTGCAATATCGAAATCCTGCAGCCACAGAGAAGAAGAATTATTTATATGTAGAATTTTGAAAATAATACAAATGAATAATAACAACACTACTAATACTACTAGTAATAATGATAAAGATAATAATAAATGATATTAGTAACAGATTTTATTAAGGCGCGTTTGCCCTCAAGATTCAAACCTGCATCCTTGTACAAAACATTTATCACACTTGAGAAATTAAAAATGTTAAAATAAATAGGAGAACTCTGCTCAATTTTAACATTGAGCTCATTTTTTCCTTTTGGAGTGCTGTCAGCACAGACAAAAACGACAAAAATCGATGTTGCCTACACCGTGTTATCCTCTTTCTAAAATTCGCACCCTGTTGACTTCAATGGGGCATGTTCTAAACCTGCGTTTAGCCTCTTAACATCCTTGATTTGTCATTACGAGAGCACAGTTATGTGAGTGGTGTTATTAAGAATGACCACGGTCAATCTGACTGCAGTAGATGTGAAAGATATTAAAATGATGTTAATTCACCCAGCTCACATACCTCTATTTAATTCCTGTTTTCGGTCGAAGTCCACAGTAGTCGATTGTCGATCTCACGTGCACGATCATTAGTGAATATCATCTCAAACCTCCTCCGTGTGTTCAACATCTGATTCGGATGAACTATCAATTTGAGCTGATATTATCAGAACACCACACAGAGGAGGTTTGAGATGATATTTTTATATAATATAATTTGTATTCATATCTTTCACATCTACTGCAGTCAGATTGACCGTGGTCACTCTTAATAACACCACTCACATGGCTGTGGACTTGTAATGACAAATCAAGGATGTTAAGAGGCTAAAAAGCAGGTTTAGAACATGCCCCATTGAAGTCAACAGGGTGCGAATTTTAAAAAGACGACAACACTGTGTAGGCAACACCAATTTTTGTCTGTTACTGACAGCACTCCAAATGTACAAACAAATTAGCTCAATGTTAAAATTGAGTTCTCCTTTAAAGTGCCCCCATTATGCTTTTTCGGATATTACCTTTCACATATCGGAAATGAAATGTTCTTGTATCAAAATTCATGACAAAAAGTTATTTATTCCCAAAAGAAAAAAAGATTCTGAACTGCCTGAAATGAGTCGTCAGGAAATCCCAGTCTGACTTCCTGCATGAACCAATGTAGGTTTGTAACTACTAGTTTGCATAATGCAAAGTATGGTCTTCATTGGCTGCCCAATAACGTCTACTTTGACCCTCAAACACTGTAGTTGTTGCTGAGACCGGAAGAGTTTAGTTCATGCTGTCGACATGTGGAGAAGATGCCATTTTCTGCACTTTAAGCATGCACTTCCATTTTGACCAACAGCATAATAGGTTCTCTTTAAACAAACAGAAAGAGCAGGTGTCCAGACGGGTCCCAGAATCCAGAGCGAGGTACTCACACACTGGTAGAACTCCCTGTATCGGCCCCGGGTCATGGCCGGGTTATCTCTACGGTAAACTTTAGCGATGTGGTAGCGCTTGATGTTGGTGATTTTGTGCATTGCGAGATAGCGGGCAAATGGGACCTGAGGAGAACAAAGTCAAGGAGCCAACTACAGTTGGAGTTGAGATGAGATTGTACACAGGCATTTGCATGATATGCTCCAGCCATTCATGTAGCCAGTGAGGGACCATATGCTAATTATTTTAGCATATAAACTTAAACTTTGTAATTTTTTTTTTAAATGAGCGATCGTTTCGCTTAATAAGACCCTTATTCATCGTCTGGAATCGTTTAAAGCCCTTTGAACAGTTTGCCGTTTGCACCGAAACTCTCTTTAGGACCTTGAACCGTTTGGTTACCAGTAAAGTCCATTATATGGAGAAAAATCCTGGAATGTTTTCATCAAAAACCTTAATTTCTTTTCGACTGTAGAAAGAAAGACATGGACATCTTGGATGACATGGGGGTGAGTAAATTATCAGCAAATTTTTAAAAAAAAGTGAACTAATCCTTTAATGCAATTAAAAGTGTTAACAATTTCTCATATTGACTCAAAAAATGGTCATTAAGGTCTAAATCAAACAACCTAACAGATGCAAATCAATCCAGACTCTCCCCAACAGCTATGCACCTGTAAAAAGATTCAATATAAGATCAATAAAAACGTCTTGTGGATACAGTGAGGTCATATCTCAGGGACAGAAGTTCTCCTCCCTGGTCCTTCAGGTCGTAAATGAGTTTAGAGTCTTCTCCATACTTCCCCGTCAATGTCTCCTACAGAAACGCAAGGAAATGGTTATTACAGTGAGTTAATGCAATTATGTGACGCACAGATCTGATGTGTGAGCGTTCAAGGGACCTTCAGCTCAAAGACAGGAGTATCTGATGGTTTCAGCGCCATGGCGTTTAAAGCAGCTGATGATGATGTTGAAAACCTTTTCTCTTATAGCCATCTGCTTGGGGTTATAGTCCCTGGTCCCCTACAGAGAGCAAAGAAGAGATCAGCTCAGCTCACTTTAAACAAACCCATGTGTCTAAATCTCACAAACCGTGTTATACCTTGGCTGTTTTGAGAACGAACGCATGTTTTCCCTCATCTCCTCCCAGCTGAGCTTTGAGCTGCAACAGTTTGGCCACCTCTTCATCAATCTGAGAACAAACAAGCAGTTTTTACCTTTAGTATAATCAATACGCAGAAACATGAAACTTATCAAGAAAATAAAGATCATATTTCACCCTCAAATCAAAAGAACCCCATTTGAAGGATTTTATTTTTTTTTTTTATTTATTTTTACAAACAAATTACATCATGGTAGTGTTTGTTGTACATACCAAATTAAAATTATGCTGGTTTAAATTTTTTCAAAAATGTATTTTGTCCAAACAAGATGGAGGGGTAAAAGAAAATGATCAAATCTGTTGTTTTGTCTACATGTATAGTATTCAAAATATGTTTATATATAAATAAGTCTCTTACACCAGTGCTGGGTTGATTACTTAATAATTGTGGTCGGTTACTGAATCCAAATTGCTTGACAAAAATTGTGGTTAGTAACAGTCAATTACATGTTAAATGTATGTAATATAATCTGACTACTTTCAGATTACGTTTGGCCTAACTCATCTATCACATTGATTTGAATAGGATAATCTTGCACCATATTAATATAAAAATACTAAAAGAAATAAAATGTATTTTCACTATCAAGAAGAACATGAAGTGCATTAAATATGACATTACTTCCGAGTTTGCAAGTTTAATTAAAAGCTATCAAGTTATAAATGATAAAAATAATATAAATATATATCAAACCGTATTCACTTTATAGCCCTTAATCCTGTAATTGTGGACAAATGTGGGCACAGAGGACTCCTGATTGTGACCCTCAGGTGTGATCCTAATTTTTTATTTATTATAAATGTTACATCCCTGTCTTCGATAAAGTTTTGTCTATCCATTTATGGTGTATTTTTATTTTGGGGGTAATTTTGAAATTATTTACTTCAAAAAGTACCATATTTTCTATGTCACCTGTGATAAGCCTGTGTTTCTCACCTGTGATAAAGTCATTCCAGAGGAGAAACGCAGAGATGGCAGGAGCACAGCAGACCGACGGCCCATGAGTCCAGCACACAGGCGCATGGAGACCAGCCCAGAGCGTTCATTATGCAGTCCAAACACACACACACACCAGTCACAATACCATACGGTCCAAAAGCATCCACAGGTGAACGGTCCAATCCCACAAACAGCAGCAATATTCCAGGTGTGCGGTGATGATGATGGTGGTATCCGTGGCAACAAGCAGGAAGAACAGGAGAAAAGTGGTGAGCAACCCTGTCACTAGGGGCCAGTAAGAGAGGAATCACAGCAGCGAGGAAGCAAAACATGAGAGGAGGCAGTCAAAATCTACCAGCACCCCCAAACTGAGTAAGAGAATCACGCCACACCTCTTAGTTGAGCACATAAACCACATTAGGGCTTTTCTATCACCCCTTTAAATGTCAGTCCCTCACATACACACTATATTACAAACATGGGGCTTTTTCTTAGTCATATTAAAAGTGACTATAGACATCCAGTCTCACTTCCCAATCAGAGATCAGGTGATTTATGTCACTGAACGCTCAATACCTTCAGATTTTTATTCAAATTACTACAAATCTACTGATCAACACAGATTTATTTATCCATCTATATACAGTACTGATGTCTACCATGGCTGACAGATTGCATCAGCTGGCTAACCGTTAGCATCACGCCGTATGTCTGATATAGAATATCATAAATTAAATCTTGAATATTGATATTGAAGCAATTCCATGATCTCCTAAAACAGATCATGACATGTCATGCAGATCAGATCTAAACATTCATGATCTCCAGTTTTCTCGTATGAAAGATTAAAGCAGGCAGCCATTGGTCACACCGTGTGTTCATTCATAAAGTTTTATGAACGCTTCAGAGCTCATACTAACCTGTTCTTTGCTCGCTTTCTCTGATTTCAGTTTCCTGACGACCTCTCCTTGTGTTTTAATCGCCTCCTGTACCTGCGCTTTATCGGCCATGGTGCTGAGAGAGCCGATCTGATGAACCAGCGACTGAACTGCAGCTACTACTGAGGGCGCACACATTAAACGTCACTGCATTTCCTCAGACGAACACAGGGGGCGCTGTATTGACGGCGTGAAAATCATAGATGCAAACGTAATATCATAGATAATTATGTAGAACTTTATTGTTGCCTAAATGCAAACCTTTTTCGAACTCGATGTATAATCAGACTGAATGGAAAGAGGTCTGGAGTTTATCCCGTAAGTACTGTCTCACTAATAAAGTTAAGGAAATTATTACATATTCGCTTGATTTATCCAGTGAGAAGTAGCCTCAAGATTTTTGCCTCAAGACATGGAGACATGATCTTTTGTAACACAGAAGAAGAATCAATAAAACATTATTCTTTTAATGCGTATGTATCTGGTTAAGATATTTTTGTTATACAAAAATAAGAGTCTGGAGCAAAATTTGGTGGTTAACTTAATTACGTATGGAAAATACTATATTCACAAATAGAAATTGACAAATAAAAAACCTATCATTATATTATTTGAAATTGAGCGTAACATTATATTGAAGCCCTAAGATGCAAGAAATAAAAAAAGGAAACGGATCTATAGAATTTTTTAATCCCTTTCTTTTTGGATTTTTTTTTGTGAGTTTCGCCTGTTTAGTTTATTAAAATAGTTTTAGTATTATTTCTTTATTTTTTCTATTGTTTCTTTGACGCTATTATGAATGTAATAGATAATGAGGATAAACACTGTTATCCTCTGTATGTTGTATACTGTTCTTGTTATGCAATAAAAAAAATAAAATAAAATAAAATAAAACTCATTGGAGAACATGGGGGAACGATAAAACAGGGGACAGCTCAAGAAAACATTTTTATTTATTATTTTTCCATTGCATTCATACACAAATATGTTGGGTTGATTGATGTGGAGCGTTTAATTAGTGGAAAAAAATTGACATGTTGGCTATGTTATGTATGCAATTTTCTCATAACTGTTATCGAGCCGGTGAAGTGCAGGTGGCGCCAAAGAGACGCGACTTCTGGAAAACGACGCAGAGAAAGAAGAAGCAGTCATATGTTATGATGATGAAGGTGGGGTTTGAATTGTAAGCAAGAGCTGAACATTAATGTAGGCCAGCCTGCGGAAAACCACCGAGCAAAACACTACTTGAACCTAAAGGTAAATACATTCCAGCTCATAGACCAATCTTTGCTCGTTATAAGTGACAGCGCTAGGCCTATTCATACTGTTAAACTGGCTGTTAGCGTTAGCATTCGCAGAATAGCATCAGCTGTCACGGGTGACAACTGAAGGAATCAGATGCTTTGCGGTTTATCTACAGAATTCTCAACTAACTTATAAATAAAATAAATTATGTACGCATGTTTTGGTGTGTCATTGAGATAATGTCGTCATATTCTGAGTTTAATTCTGAGTATTCTGTTGTTCAAGTCACTAGTATCTGCAGGATCCTTGAACATAATGTTCCATATTCCATAAACCACGGTCATTTACACTACCGGTCAAAAGTTTAAGGTCGGTAAGATTTTTTATGTTTTTAAAAGAAGTTTCTTCTGCTCACCAAGGCTGCAAAAAACACAGTAATATTGTGAAATATTATGACAATTTAAAATGACTTTTTTATGTTAATATATATTAAAATGTAATTTATTCCTCTGAAAAAAAGCTGAATTTTCAGCATCATTATCTCCAGTCTTCAGTGTCACATGATCCTTCACAAATCACTCTAAAATGATGATTTTATGCTCCAAAAACATGTATGATTATTATCCATGTTGGAAACAGTTTTTTACATTTTTATTTCAGGATTCTTTGATGAATAGAAAGTTCAAAAGAACAGCTTTTATCTGAAATGGAAAGCTTTTGTTACATTAAACACTACCCTTGAAAAAGTTTGGGGTCAGTAAGAATTTGTATTTTATTTTTGGGGGAAATAAATAAGAAATCAATACTTCTATTCATCAAGGATGAGTAACATTGATCAAAAGTTACAGTAAAGACATTTATAATGTTAGAAAAGAATAAATGCTGTTCTTTGAACTTTCTATTCATCAAAGAATCCTGAAATAAAAATGTAAAAACTGTTTTCAACATGGATAATAATCATACATGTTTTTGGAGCATAAAATCATCATATTAGAGTGATTTCTGAAGGATCATGTGACACTGAAGACTGGAGTAATGATGCTGAATATTCAGCTTTTTTCAGAGGAATAAATTACATTTTAATATATATTAACATAAAAAAATCATTTTAAATTGTCATAATATTTCACAATATTACTGTGTTTTTTGTGTATTTTTTTATCAAAAAATTGCAGCCTTGGTGAGCAGAAGAAACTTCTTTTAAAAACATAAAAAATCTACCGATCTTAAACTTTTGACCAAGTAGCTGTATACATTTGTTCAGTGGATTATCATTATTGGCCAATGAAAAACTCAAATCAAATAGAGAAAGGATCTAGAAGTCCGTGTTGTTGTTTGCATCTGATTGTTGTGCTGTTGTGTGTGTTGACTTGATCTGTGTTGATTTGTTTGCTGGTCAGGCGGTATCATGAGTCCAAGCGCAATGGGATCTTCCTCCAGAGCTGTGCTGCAGGCCCATGGCCTTTGTGGCTCTGACAGGCCTGGATGTGGTTTATAATGCCATCCACAGAGCCATATGGGATGCTTTCTGTGCCAAGCCGGCGGGCAGACAGAGTCCCCATCTCTTTCAAAGTTCTGGCAGGAGACCATGAGTATCCAAAATGCAGAACCAAGGTGAGACAAAAGAGCTATGAAACCTTCTAAAGATTTTGAGAAATGTCTAATGCCAGATACACAATGTACGATTTTGGATGAAAAATGACCAATCGTGGTGATTTCTGTGTCTAAACGGTGGCTTTACGTCGTATAGTGAGAGATGTTTAAAGACGGCTCGCCACCAAAGATAGCCTGTGATCATTTTCTGACAGCGTCATAAATTTAGCATGATCATCTCTCAGTGTGTTTGCTGCTGAGAACCTAGGCTGTGTCTACTGACTCGCCAATGAAAAATGCAACATGAAAAGGCACTAAAACGCAAAACTACTTTACCTCAAGCTCCATTTGCTAAATTTACAGTGCACATAAAAACACAATTGCCAAAGTATATTCATCTGGCTCTATCTGTTTACCTCTAGCATATACTGATGATGTTTTATTCTTCTATAGCTTACTAACTGGTATCGTCAGCCTATGACTCAATTGTTGTCATCATCGTCCAGACTCTACATGCATGTCGTACCCAAGTTTATTACTTGAGAAAACAAATTAATTGAACTCTTGCCACTTGGCTTTTGTGTTCTCTTTTCTTGACAGAGAACATCGTATGAGTGGTACATCCCTAAAGGGATTCTGAAGACGGGTTGGATGAACAAACATCTCAACTTGGTGCCTGCGCTAGTCGTGCTGTTTTATGAGCTGGACTGGGATGATCCGCAATGGAAGGAAAAGCAGTCCGAAATGTGCAACCAAAGTGGAAATTGTCAGGTAAAGTTTTATGAATGAGTCATGAAGGTTAACTAGTCATCTAACAAACAACTACCCTGTTTTCTAAAATTACTCCAGTAATTACTCCAGTCTTTATTATATATTATATATTTATATATTACAAATGATTTCCAATTCAAATAAATGCAAAAAAAACCTATATATATATATATATATATATATATATATATATATATATATTTATATATTTATGTACAAATGATTTCCAATTCAAATAAATGCAATATATATATATATATATATATATACATACATACATATATATATATATACACACACTACCGGTCAAAAGTTTAAGATAATTGTAACGATTTTTTATGTTTTTAAAAGAAGTCTCTTCTGCTCACCAAGGCTGCAATTTTTTGATAAAAAATACACAAAAAACACAGTAATATTGTGAAATATTATGACAATTTAAAATGACTTTTTTATGTTAATATATATTAAAATGTAATTTATTCCTCAAAAAAAAGCATCATTACTCCAGTCTTCAGTGTCGCATGATCCTTCACAAATCACTCTAATATGATGATTTTTTGCTCCAAAAACATGTATGATTATTATCCATGTTGAAAACAGTTTTTTACATTTTTATTTCAGGATTTGATGAATAGAAAGTTCAAAAGAACAGCTTTTATCTGAAATGGAAAGCTTTTGTTACATTAAACACTACCCTTTAAAAAGTTTGGGGTCAGTAAAAATTTGTATTTTATTTTTGGGGAAATAAATAAGAAATCAATACTTCTATTCATCAAGGATGAGTTACATTGATCAAAAGTTACAGTAAAGACATTTATAATGTTAGAAAAGATTCTAATTAAATAAATGCTGTTCTTTCAACTTTCTATTAATCAAAGAATCCTGAAATAAAAATGTAAAAAACTGTTTTCAACATGGATAATAATCATACATGTTTTTGGAGCATAAAATCATCATATTAGAGTGATTTGTGAAGGATCATGTGACACTGAAGACTGGAGTAATGATGCTGAAAATTCAGCTTTTTTTCAGAGGAATAAATTACATTTTAATATATATTAACATAAAAAAGTCATTTTAAATTGTCATAATATTTCACAATATAACTGTGTTTTTTGAGTATTTTTTATCAAAAAAATTGCAGCCTTGGTGAGCAGAAGAGACTTCTTTTAAAAACATAAATAATCTTACCGACCTTAAACTTTTGACCGGTAGTGTACATTGTTTTTTTTTTTTGCATTTATTTGAATTGGAAATCATTTTAACATAAATGTCTTTACTGTCATTTTTGATCAATTTAATGCATCCTTTCTGAATAAAAGTATTTATTTCTTTATAAAAACAAATTGTATTGACCCTAAAGTTTTAATTAGTTGTGTACATCTGGATACATTGTGCAAAAATCTTTGTTATTGGTTGTTGGTGAAAACACAAATAGGTCCATAAGACTCCACATTTGAAACAAAATAGAGATTTAGGACAAATCCAAACAGGTGTTTTTAATTGTTGTTTGTTGATGTCGCATCAGAGACAAATTTTTTTCTCACAGGACAAGTTTACAGGGAAGAAACACCGAAGGTTGCTGTTGTTTTGATTCAGAAGAAAACTCCTCTCCCACCAGGTATCACAAATCTAAAATCCTTGTTTCAGGGACTTCAATCTGTGTCTTTGCTACAGTAGTTGTTGATGGGTAAAGATATGGTTGTGTCTCAGGTGAAGATCTGGTGGCGTCTGAGAGGGCTTCTGCTCTATGTGGTGCCTGTGACCTGTCTGGGAAGTCCCTGTTTGTCCTGCCCCATACTGACCACCTAGTGGGATACATCATTAGGTAAGTCTCGCCCCTGTTTACACCTGGTATTAAGATGCGTTTTGGTTGATCGGATCACACGTAGACTGAGAGAAACTTACCAGTACACCTGGTATTTCAATCTGTCTCTTTTGACCACTTTGAACCGCTTCTGTCCCGATTTCTTCAAAGAGAGGGTCAAAGTTTATTGTCCGTCTGTGTAGCCCACTACCCATAATGTGTACGCGTTAAGTCAGTAGATGGAGAGTCGGTGGTCTTTTGTGGCTGTTCGAACACATTCGACCACATGAGCGTCTACACGACGAAAGCAATCCAGTGGAATGTTTTTTCAGAGTACCTCTGGAAGTGTCGAAAGTGGACAAGCTCAAATCCTTTTAGACCCCATTTACACCTGTATTTAGATTTGTTCACTTGTTATCCGAATTCGAACCAAAATTCGTTCGTTCTTTATTGTTATTGTTATAAATAACAACGAAATAACATCAGAGAATCCTACAATATAAGTGCAATAAAAAGTATACAAAAGTGCAATCCATTATGCATCTTTGCTAAGTATTCATTAGACCAAATTAGCTAAGTATGCATTAGCATATAACAATAAAAACATAAGATGTTTTATGCATATGTTAATAATAATATAAATATAAAACTAATTTTAGTCTACAAAAAAACATTAATATATATAATGGTCCATTTTATTTACTTTTGTGTTTGTTTATAAAGGTATTTAAAAGTTCACTAAATCACTGAATTAAAATAAAAAATCGGAAAACTGTATATACTGCCTCAATTGCAGTCCAGAATACATGACACAAAGTGACTGAAGCGATTGATAGACAATTTTGTGCGTTTTTCATTCATTTTTAATTTCGTGTATTTATCTGCCTTAGGTTGGAGAATGCATTCTACGAACATGCTCAGACCTACTATTATAATGAGATCAGGAGAGTGAAATCTCACAAGGAGTTCCTCAACAAAACTACACACCAGGTAACTAGGAGCCCTTTCACCTGAATTTATTCTTAATGACTTGTAACCTTTGTGTAAGTACAGTATGTGAAGTTCATAACACTCAAATAGAGGCATTACAACCAATACAAAAGCAACAGATTAATTCTGAAACCATATTCAGCCTCTTTTGAATGCATAGCCTACATAAAGGTGCAGATTCCCCATGAAAAATAAGTACTCCACAATCATTATTTTCGTCACACTTTAGTTTAGGGTCCAACTCTCACTAATAACTTTGACTTTTGCCTCAATAAACTCTTATTAATAGTAAGTAAGGTAGTTTAAGTAGGTGTTAAGTTTAGGTACTGGTCACTTTTAATTTAATTTACTCACCCCCATGACATCCAAGATGTCCATTTCTTTATTTCTTTAGTCGAAAAGAAATTAAGATTTTTGATGAAAAAAACATTGCAGGATTTTCTCCATATAATGGACTTCAATGGGGACCAAACGGTTCAAGGTCCAAATGAGAGTTTCAGTGCAGCTTCAAAGGAATTTAAACGACACCAGATGATGAATAAGGGTCTTATCTAGCGAAACAATCAGTCATTTTAAAAATAAATGAAAAAGTTTAAGTTTTATAAGCACACATGCTCGCCTTGCTCTGGTCTGTGATGAGTGTTCGTGACTCTCCTGTTCAAACTCGTTCATCAAAATATTTTTTTTTTTCGAGCCATGACTCGAAGGGTCCTATATTGTCTGGTGTCGTTTAAAGCCCTTTGAAGCTACACTGAAACTCTCATTTGGACCTTGAACCATTTGGTTCCCATTGAAGTCCATTATATGGAAAAAATCCTGGAATATTTTCTTTAAAAACCTTTATTTCTTTCAACTTTTTTTTTTTTAAAGTGAACTACTCCTTTAAGGGAAGTAGAATATGGCCTTGCAAAATAAATCAAGGCAAGTTTATTTATATAGCAAATTTCATACACTATGGCAATTTAAAATGCTTTTCAGAAAGGTATGAAAATAATCACAAAATTAAAGTAAGGAAAATTAAAACAGTTTTAATAACAAACCCATTTGTTGGGAAGCTCTAAGAATGGAATCAATCCAGTCCGCACCCCACAGAACCTCAAGTTCAGTCACACATCAAACTCAATACTCAAGTTACCACAGACCCAGCTCATCAGCATGGTTTCATCTCTCAATTCATTAATATGTGCTAATAAACAGCCATGCTAATAAGCAACTAGTTAATTGTGAGAATTGGATCCTAAACTAAAGTGTCACCATTATTTTTATGAAGGTTCTTGGTTTGTTAGTCATCAGTGTGAAAAAGCCCAACTTCTGCATAACCCTTGAATGCTTTGAATTCTAGTTGCTGTTTGTCAGGCACCAGTTTAAGATGGGCTTCTTTAGTGAACTAAAACAGGATACTCAGAACGCCCTCAAGTAAGTGCTGTTAACAGGAGTTTTTACATAACATTTTATTTCCCTGCATTAGGGTTTGAAAACTATGGAAGCTTGTTTCCACCACTGAAAAAAAATAATTGCGACTTTTTATCTCACAATAAATATCTCTGTGTTATAAAGTCAGAATTCGAATATAAAGTCGGAATTGCGTATATGAAAGTCAGAATTGCGAGAAATGAAGTTGAAATTCTAGAGAAAGACTGAAGTGCGACTTTTTATCTCACAATTCTGACTTTTTTCTCACAATTGTGAGTTTACATCTCGCAATTCTGACTTTATGACACATAATTGTTTCGACAGGTTTATACGTCGAAATTCTGACATCTTTTCTCAGAATTGTGAGATATAAACTCACAATTATGAGTTATCAGGCCAATTCTAAGGGAAAAAAATTATAACTTTTTTCTCCCTCAGAATAGTTTAAATCTCACAATTCTGACTTTATATCATACATTTCTGACTTTATAACATGCAATTCTGACATTATATCATGCAATTTTGACTTTATAAGATGCAATTGCGACTTTATATCACGCAATTGTGACTTTATATCTCGCAATTGTTTTATTTTTTTATTTATTTTAATTTTGAAAAAAGTTGACAATATTTTGTACAATAATAGAGAAAACTTACATAACTACTAATTCCCTTCTAACCCCCGCCCCACACCCACCCCAATACACTTCGGGACAATATATCTCGCAATTGTGACTATATCTCACAATTCTGACTTTACATCTTGGCAATTCTGAGAAATAAAGTCCGAATTGTGAGATAAAAAGTTGCAATTACCTTTTTTATTTTTCATTCTGAGGCGGAAACAAGCTTCCATAGAAAACCTTTTTATAAAACCTCAAGATATTACATAGTGATAGTAATAATATCTTAATAAGTACAGTTCTACAGCACTACGCTGACTAGGTTCTATTGCCTAAATAAATATTTAGTATTTATTCATAGGACCCTCACATATTCTATGTGTTCTGCCTCACAGATATTACAGGACTGCTTATGTTCTTATTCATGAACTCCGAGCTCATGAAACCAACATGCTTGAGATCAAAACCATGTCTGGATTCATCAACTACAAGGTAAACTAGATTATTAGATGTTCTGAGCAAAGTGTGAGTGTTGCTTGCATATGGTTTTAAGACATGGCCAGTATAAGGCATTATCTAAACAGCTGTAAATGCTGCACAGGAAACTCTGTTCATTTCCTGTTTTCATTTTCTTCGATACAGCACTGTCACGTTCAGTTGCATTTGGTTCAGAGAGGTTAGTGTCTAACAGTGGTCTTCTCCCACAGATCTGCAGGCTTTGCTTTCAGCACAACACCCCCCTGGACGCCATCGCTCAGTTCCGCAAACACATCGACCTCTGCAAGAAGAAGATTGGAAGTGCTGAGCTGGCGTTTGAACACACTGCCTGGATGTCTAAACAGTAAGATTCAACCCTGCCATATGCATGCATTCTTATTTCATGTTCTTAGACAAGGATTTTATCTATGGTAAAAGGGGTTGTAAGGATTTGGGTCTAATTACAGATCTAAAACAAGTCACAGTTTGACAATGATTTGTAGTCATGTTGCTCAACAAACATAATACTGACTCAGCACATGTAGAAAAAAAGAAATGCCAAGTTTAGAAGTTTAGAATTATTAATTTTTGAAAAGCAATTCTACTTATTGCTGACCTTGTTTTGATCATTTTTGATATATTGTAATCATTAGGATCACAACTTGATATAACTGCTTTAATTAGATGCATTTTCTGTAAAGCTGCTTTGAAATATCTATTGTGAAAAGTGCTATGCAAATAAATGTAAATTGAATTTTATTCATAAATGCACACAATTAATTGTTCTTTCTCTCTCTGTAGGTTTCAGTCATTTGGTGATCTGTTCGATGAAGCCATTAAACTGGGCCTCACCGCCATCCAGACCCAGAACCCAGGGTTCTACTATCAACAGGGTGCTTATTATGCTCAGGAGCGCAAGCAGCAAGCTGGACAGCTCTGTGGTCATGAGGTACTGCTACCCACAATGCAAAGCATCATTAATGTCATCTGCGTTCGTTTGAGTTTGTGATGCGAAATGGTCGTGTTCCAGCCAGGTGTGGGCTATCCTGCACCCGACCCATTAGAGACCCCCTCGGAGCTCTAGACTTCTACGGACAGAGACCTTGGAGACAGGGACATCAGAGTGAGTAATGCCTTGGGAAGCACTATCACCCTTTCTGAATCTCTCTTTGGTTGAATCTTTCAAAACGTGTCCAGAAAGAGGCAAATTATTATTATATATAATATTAAATGATTTTATTGTATATTTGTATATTTAATTTTTATTATTTTCATGACTATTTAGCATATTGACTCCTAATTATCATAATGTAGATTAAAAAATCAAATTCTCATTACTGCAATGTAAAAAAAAAACTCTGCTTGTCTAATTGGGTTTTTACGTGACGTCAATAATTCAATGACAATAAAACAAAAAAATAAAAAATGTCATTTTTGTGCCATATTCTAAACCCATTACATTGTAAAACTTTACTGATTAGATTTTGCCAAGACGATTAAAAGTCATTATTGCATTTTCCTTAAAATATAATTTTTTGAAATTACTTTTTTTACCAGACGTGTTTTTATTCATCCAAATAGTTTATGTGTGAATCAAGTCAGAAATAATAATAACTTTAAAATATAGTAAAATGGCATGAGTTGTTGGTGTTATGTATAAATATGAAGCTTGGAAGTTTACATACTGTACCTAGTAGGGCTATCAAACGATTAATCATGATTAGTTGCATCCAAAATAAAAGTTTGTGTGTACATATATATATATAAAATAATTATACACAGTGCATCCACATATATTATGTACACACACGTTTATTTTTAATGCGATTCATCGTGATTAATCATTTGACAGCCCTAGTACCTAGGTGTTATGTAGTCTTATTTCTGACCCAATGACCTTTGACCCTCAGGCATTGACCCTCCTGACCCTGAGAAGGAGAAACAAGGCATCCTCGCTCTTCAAGTCAAAGAGAGAGATGTGCTTCATTCGGTGAGATATCTGCAATACATATTTCATGACATACATCTTCAGATTCTTTCGATGAATTTGATTTCAGACTCAAGTTTTTTAAGATGTGAATGTTCAGGTCAGAAAGTATTAAATTCTCAGAGTGAGTCAGTCATGAGGAGTAAGGAATTATAAGGAATGCTAAGGGCCTTTTTAGGAAGTTGAACTGTTATATATTATATTTTACAGCAATATTTCTCTCCTTATGGTTGTATATATGTGTTTCCGGTGTCAGGAGCTGATCATTGCTCTCCTCAGTAATGCTGTCGCCCAGTTTAAGAAGTACAAGTGTCCACGAATGAAGAGTCATCTCAGTTAGTCCAGAAACACACTTTCAAACATTCATCAACCAGATTTTCATTTCCTTATATTAATTGCACAATAAAGCAAATAACATTCTTGCTCTCTCTTTTTTCTGTCTCCTCATGAAGTGGTTCAGATGGGAGAAGAGTATTATCATGCAAAAGACTACACCAAAGCATTAAAGTGAGTTCAATTCAGAATACACTCTACTCCAGTATACACGATACTGTTTTTGTCAGTGGCTTTTAGCTGTACTGTATTGTGACTCCTCAGACTGTTGGATTATGTTATGTGTGACTACCGTACTGAGCGCTGGTGGTCTCTGCTGACGTCTATCCTGTGCACGGCTCTGAAGTGCTCCTACCTCATGGGTCAAGTGAAAGACTACATCACCTACTCCATGGAGCTTGTGGGCCGAGGTATACGAACACCATGTGTAGACTCTCAGCTTCACCACATTCAAAAGTTACTGTATTAACACATGTATATGTGTGCACTTAGCCTCTATCCTCCCTGAAGAGCAGAAGTCGAGGATTGAGAAGAATCTGATTAAAGTGCTCATGGTATGTATGGATATATTGTTCAGAGGGCTTGGCAAAATATGTTGTTTTTTGTACTTAATATTCTGAAAGTCCTTCTGTAGATGGATATGGTGTGTTAGTAGGGGTTATAAAGTTGATATTTTCTTTTGCGATTGCCAGAATGAAGTTCCAGAGCCTGAACCAGACTGTGACCCGGTCTCCGTGAAGGCGGCCCAGTCACTGTGGAGTGACCGCATCTCTCTGGCCGGCAATAATGAGATCACCATTGAGGTCCAGGACTATGCGCCCTTTGGTGAGCTTTTGAGCTGATCCGTCTTAATCATTGATTGAAAAAATAACAGCATTTCTCTCATCCTGCATTTATTTGATTAGAAATATACACAGTATAGGGGTGGTGATGGTGTAGTGGATAAGACACATGCCTTTGGTGTGAGTGACCCGGGTTCGACTTTTTCTGAAAATTTACTCACCCCCATGTCATCCAAGATGTCCATGTCATTCTTTCTTCAGTTGAAAAGAAATTAAGGTTTTTGATGAAAACATTCCAGGATTTTTCTCCATATAATGGACTTCACTGGGAACCAAACAGTTCAAGGTCCAAAAGACAGTTTCAGTGCAAACTGTTCAAAGGGCTTTAAACAATTCCAGACGAATGAATAAGGGTCTTATCAAGTGAAACGATCGCTCATTTAAAAAAACAAAACAAAGTTTAAGTTTTATAAGCTCAAATGGTCGCCTTGCTCTGTTCTGTGATGTGCGTTCGTGACTCCTGTTCGAACTCGTTCATCAAAATGAACAAATCTTGTTCCATGAATGAGTCAATTTGTTCATTTTGTTCGTTGAATGAACCAAATGACACGAAAAAGATTCGTTCATTTTGATGAACGAGTTTGAACAGGAGAGTTATTTATTTTATAAATGTTTATTATTTTTTTAAATAAGTGATCGTTTCGCTTGATAAGATCCATTATTCATCGATCTGGAATCGTTTAAAGCCCTTTGAACAGTTTGCACTGAAACTGTCTTTTGGACCTTGAACCGTTTGGTTCCCATTGAAGTCCATTATATGGAGAAAATCCTGGAATCTTTTCATCAAAAACCTTAATTTCTTTTCAACTGAAGAAAGAAAGACATGGACATCTTGGATGACATGGGGGTGAGTGAATTATCAGCAAAAGTTTTTTAAAAGTGAACTACTCCTTTAACCCCTAGTTGCTCGAGAGGCATGCGACCTCTGACATATATAGCAATTGTAAGTCGCTTTGGATAAAAGCGTCAGCTAAATGAATAAATGTTAATGTAATGTAAATATGCACAGTAATATTGTGACAATTGTTACAATTTATAATAGCTCTTTTCTATTTCAGTATTTTTTTACTTATTCCTCTGATGGCAAAGCTGATTTTTCAGCATCATTACTTCAGTCTTAAATGTCACATGATCCTTTTAAAATCATTCTAATATGCTGCTGATTTGCTGCTCAAGAAACATTTATTATTATCAGTGTTGAAAACAGTTGTGCTGCTTAATATTTTTGTGGAAACTGATACTGTCTTTACTGTGACTTTTGATCAATTTAATGCATTCTTGCTGAATAAAACTATTAATGAAAAAAAATAGAATTTTTTTTCTAAAAAATAATAAAAATTAAAATGCAGTAGTGTTAGTGTTTTTATGTTTATGGAACAAAATGTAGTGATGTGTATGTTTGTGTTCATGTCCTCCTCTCAGTTCAGTGCAAAGCCAAGTTCCTGTCCCCTAGTTTCCACATAGATGAGCCTGTCCAGCTACACGTCTACGTGAGAGCCGACTGCCCACATCCTGTGCGCTTCTCAAAGCTGTGTGTCAGCCTCAGCAACCAGGTACAGCACACCTAACACTGACACACATCACTCCCTGACATTTGGCTTTTTTCTTAATGGCGACATTTGAATTGCAGGAATATAACCAGTACTGTTTGCTGGAGGATGCCTCTAAAGGGAAGGATATTCTAGAATCTTCCAGTCAGGAGAACATGTGTCTCGTCCCCGGCAAAACCCGCAAATACTGCTTCAAATTTGTAGCCAAAACGGAGGATGTCGGAAAGAAGGTTGAGGTAAAATATACATTTTCATTGACTTCATTTCAACAGATCTAATGGTGCCACGGGTAGTATAATGTTTTGTTTTATTTTTGTCTTTCAGATCACAAGCGTGGGACTCATGTTAGGCAGAGAGACGGGCCGCTACGTTTATCTGACCTGGCGGGCGGCTGGGGGATGCAGCCTCTTCCCATGAGACTTTGCAGGCGTCCCGCTGCTTTAAGAAGAGGACTCGCTTCCCAGAGCAACAGGTGGATTGGGACACAGTGTCTATACAGTCCAGCACTATGTAAGTTGAAAAGAAAAAAAATTAGGAAATGTAGAATTGAAATCTCCATGAATCAGAAGCAACAGATCTTTTCTTCCATGTTGTGACTTGCATCCGATCGTAACAGATTATTATAAGAAATGTGATGGTCTAGATGGTCTTGGTTCTATTCATCTGTTTTTCATTGGGTTGAGGCAAATGCGAGCTTTAATCGATTGTAGGAAAGTGGCAGGTTTTAAATTGAGTAAATGATTAGAGAAGAAGATATGTTGACAAAAGTTAAATGTTTTTATTAACCCTATAACCGTATTCTGGACAAATGTGGGGAAAATCGTTTTGATTTATTTTTAAAAAATACTTCCCTTGATCTGAGTGGTACAAGACTTGGCTACTTTTCCTAAGTTTGCCTCCTGAACACACAATTTTTTTTTTGACTCAATTCTACAATGTTAAGTGGGTGAAAAAAAAACTCCTTAATCTTGTATTTGGATCAAAAATGGGCACCCATAGAAATGAATGGGAAAAACGGTAATTTAGAGCATTCTAAAATAAGCCAAAATAAGACACCAGGTGACAGCAAAGTCACTTTATCTTTAGGTTTTAGCTCTAAGAACTTATTGGAATGATATTTTAAATGTAGTTAAAAAATGTAAAAAAAATAAAACTACATAGTAATTAATTTACATAGAAATAATTTACATAGGAAATATGGTACTTTTTGAAGTGAATAAATTAAAAAATACCTCCAAAATAAAAAAAAACACCATAAATGGATAGACAAAACTTTATCGAAGACAGTGATATAACATTTATAATAAATAAAAATTAGGATCACACCTGAGTCCTCTGTGCCCACATTTGTCCACAATTACAGGATTAAGGGCTATAAAGTGAATACGGTTTGAGGGCTACAGGTTTAGTTCACCTAAAAATTAAAAACGTGTGATCAGTTACTCACTCTCATGTCATTCCAAACCCCTAAGTCTTTTGTTCATCTTCAAAACACAAATGAAGATATTTTAAATAAAATCTAAGAGATTTCTGTCCCTCCATTGACAGTCTACGCAACTACAACTTATATGAATCACATAAATCATATGGACTAGTTTTATGATCTCTTTATTAGCTTTTTGAAGTGGTATTTGCATAGCTGTCAATGGAGGGACAGAATTCTCTCAGATTTTTAA
Source organism: Hybognathus amarus (assembly GCA_030378365.1). NCBI lineage: Eukaryota > Metazoa > Chordata > Actinopteri > Cypriniformes > Leuciscidae > Hybognathus > Hybognathus amarus. The sequence goes on from JAQIUQ010002106.1 coordinate 65,605, forward strand.
AAAAATATCTTGATTTGTGTTTCGAAGATGAATGAAAGGGTTTGGAACAACATGAGAGTGAGTTAATGATTGCATTTTTGGGTGAACTATCCCTTTAAGAATTATGATGTCAAAACATTTAAATAAATAAACATGAATAGATAAGATCAAAAACATGCATTTAGAAAATAGAACTTTAAATGCATGATATTGCATAACTTTAAAGTGACGTTTCTTTCTTAATTCACATTCCTAAAAGTGCCTCTTTTGGATACAGTTTCAAATTTATAAACACAAAAAGATGTTTTCTTTCTCATCATGTCCTGTAGGATCATCTCCAGAGTGCCCAAAATCTCTGTACTGCTGACTCATGAGCCTCCAACACTGACCAATGAGATGTACTGTATGACTGTTACCATCCAATCAGAAGAGAACACTGTGGCCAAAGACCTCAAACTTACTGCAGGCCTCAAACCAGGTACTCAGGAAATCTTAAAGGATGACTAAATTAGTAAATGTTTCTTAAACAAAAGGACCAACAGATATTTTGATCCATAATGTGACCTCATCAGAGTGAAATAGATTTTTTATAAAGTGTTTTGCAAAGATGTGAAGATCTTGAGTGTGAATTATAATGCATTTGTGTGTTTATTGTACATTTCGATTAGGTCAGGATGCCAATCTCACACAGTCGACCCAAATCACACTAAACGGCTCTGAGGTGTGTGATGATTCTCATCCTGCCCTGCTTCCTGATATTCCCCTCGGAGATCTGCAACCTGGACAGAAGGTACAGCATCTTTTCACTGATTCTCCCCGATTAAATTGATTGAAACTGATCTTAACTCCAGTATGTGTTATGTGTACATGTTTTCTTGTGTGTCAGATTGTGAAGCCCCTGTATATCCGTTGTGTGAGCACGGGATCCAGAATATTCCTGTTTCACGTAGCCTATTCTGTGAGCGCCACTGTCGAGGGCAAGGACATCACCTGCAAGTGTCACAAAGTACGCAAAATCCTAACACCCTGTCATTTGCTTGTTGAATGGCTCTGACATAGATCATCACAATAATCTATTTCTCAGCCAAACATAGACTTCAATAATAACCCTGTTTGCTTGTGGTATAATCTTTACACCGGTATTTAGGTTCACTCACAGAGTTGTATTGTTGGTTCTTCACCTGTAGGATGAAACTGTTACTGTAGAAACGGTTGTTCCCTTTGATGTGGCCATGAAGTTTGTGTCCAGTAAGGTAAGAACTGCCAAACCTGTTCACTTAGATGGTACATTAAAATGTAAGTAATGAGACTTGTCATGACTTGAGACAACTCATCCTCATGTTGTTCCAAACCCAAATGCCTTTTTTTTCTTCCATGGAACACAAAAGGAGATGTTCAGCTGCTATTTTTCTATAATGCGTAAGTGAATAGGAATGGCAGTCAAGCTCCAGAAATGACAAAAGTATAAAGTTGCCCATAGGACTCGTACGCTGTATTCCTTGTAGACATACGCTAGCCATGTGTGATGAGCAGACCAGGAACTTCCCATACACTGCAAAAAATGTTTTTCTAACGAAGTTTGTTTGTCTTGATTTCAAGTAGAAATATCCAAACATTCTTAAATCAAGATGCATTTATCCTTTTGCATAGTCCTTCATTACATAATTTTTGGAGCTCATATGGGTTTGGAATGACATGAATATGAATAGAGTGCAACAGTCGGATTAAATATAATACAATTAAATATAAAGTTAAACATAGATATACAATTTTTCCATAGAGAAATCAGAGTCTAAACAAGCAAAACGTTCTAAAAGATCTCTTTATCCAAGATCTTGATCAAAAACTGACTGTACTCTTGATGGAAATTACATCACAACTCTTTTTTTCCATCAATAGGTGCATCAGTTTTTGGTCAAGATCTTGTATTGACAATGTAAGAGTCCTGCACTCTGTAAAGTCTCGAGCACTTTCAGTGAACTTAAGGTCTGAAATCAGAGGAGCCAATTCATGTGTAAAACTGATTTTCATGCTCCTCACAACCATTCTTTCACAGTTTGAGCCTGTTGAATCTTGACATTGGCTGTCTCCGAACTCTCCACTCAAACCATTACTCCCTACCCCCTATGTAGGGGGAAAGGAGTAGAGCACTACATAGTGAGCTCACCAGCATAATAGAAACAACACTTTCGGACACTACTCGATCGTCTTTAGGCGCCGTTGATTACGTCATTGCTGTCACACTATTTAAACGTGTGCGTGCTTACAAACAATTTATACATGTCTGACAAAATTGTAAAACTTCTACATATCATAAGTTAAACGAGACAGAACATAACTTACAATTGTATGACAAATTTGTATTGTCGCGCTGCTCCCCTTGTCGTCCGTCCCCCATTTTTACGATCAGCGCTTGTACATGATGGTATGTAGGGCTTGGGTTAGTGATCATCAGTTGTACACTACTTTCCAAAATGCATTCTGGGATGCATTGAGTGGACTATATAGGGTATAATAATCATCACTATACATTCGGACAGCATTACAAAATGGCGAGCTCACTATATAGTCCACTATATAGTGAGTAGTGGGAAATTTCGGACACAGCCATTGTCTTCCTAGAATATGGCTACGGTGTGTCTTCCTACATGGTTGTTTAAGAAATGAAAAGCTACACACTCGATCAATTAGTGTTAAAGGAACTGTTGCCAAACATACAACATACTAGACATATTATAATCACAGCAATAATGATCCAAACACAGACTCTTAAGCTTTTGCCTATTAAAATCCAAACAGAGATTTAAAAATAAATAAATAAATTGGGCTGAGCAGTGTACTTAAAATACAGTATATATTTTTTTTATTTAGTAGTTTTAAATAGTTTTTAATTCGATTATGCTTTTTGCAATGCTTCATGGGATTGTAGTTCTTTCCCTCATTAAAGCTGTCTTTCTGTCTGCCTTTCAGATACTTCTTTTCTTCACATCAAAGTTTGTAATGTTATGATTCACCCTATAGCTGGTTGGTTTGGTTCATGGCTTATAATGCTTATATGTTGATTTCTTTGAAATCCGTATGGGAGAAATTACTTTCGGAACTAACGCAGCTGAAAAAGTGGGCGGCACTGTTGCACTCTATAGATGACTTGAGTTTTTGCCCAAACTGCCCATTTAAATGGTCACAGTTTTAAGCATATATTTTATAAGTTTGGTCATCTGTTTTGTGTGTCAGTTTGAGCATTTGGAGCGTGTGTATGTGGACATCCCGTTCTTGCTGATGATGGATATTTTGAGTGCGTCTCCATGGCCAATCGAGCTGGTGAACAGTGAAGTACAGCTGGCCTCCAGTATGACTGCCATCGATCAGCCCCTGAGTCAAGTACAAGGAGGTGGGAGAACATTATTTCTGATGGTTATATTTTAATAAATGTGTTTGTTTTGTCGACTTTGGTTATTTGTTCATTTGTTCGCTGTTAGTAGTGTAAATATGCTCACCGATGCGATTCATTTCTGTGGTGTCCAGTCACTCTGCAGACCAGTGAGTGTGCCAGTGAGTGTTTCCTGCTCAAATGTCCTCCTGTTCAGAACGGCACCAGCACTGTCGCCTCTGGACACTACATCATCTCCTGGAAGAGGTGACGCCACTCTTGTATTCTCATTTACCCAGAATGTTCCTGTATATTTGACTGAAAGTGATGACTTTAATTTTTTTCATGCCATGTAAATAGTTGCACGAAATGTGAAAAAGGCAACGAGCTGAATTAAAATAAGTTTCATTGTTTTTGTATTTCAAGAAATGTTTCTTTTTATTTCAAGGAACGCAAATGTATATGTTTAATTCGATGAATACTAATTTCCTGCATCAACTTTTTTTACCCAGAAAATCTGCTGAGACATCAGTGGTGAGAACGATCATTACTCTGCCACATGTGATGGTAGAGAATATTCCTCTGTACATCCATGCAGGTCAGTCTAACAAAAACTTTTATGTTAGCCCTCAAACCGTTTCACTTTATAGCCCTTAATCCTGTAATTGTGGACAAATTAGGGCACAGAGGACTCAGGTGTGAACCTAATTTTTATTTATTATAAATGTTATATCACTGTCTTCGATAAAGTTTTGTCTATCCATTTAAGGTGTTTTTTTTGGGGGGGGTGGGTATTTTTGAATTTATTTACTTCAAAAAGTACCATATTTTCTATGTAAATTATTACAATGTAAATACTATGCAGTTTTATTTTTTTTTAACTACATAAAAATATCATTCCAATAAGTTCTTAGAGCTAAAAACTAAAGACTAAGTGACTTTGCTGTCACCTGGTGTCTTATTTTGGCTTATTTTAAAATGCTCTAAATTGCAGTTTTTCCCATTCATTTCTATGGGTGCCCATTTTTGACCCAAATACAAGATTAAGGAGTTTTTTTTATCACCCACTTAACATTGTAGAATTGAGTCAAAAAAAATTGTGTGTTCAGGAGGCAAACTTAGGAAAAGTAGCCAAGTCTTGTACCGCTCAGATCAAGGGAAGTATTTAAAAAAAAAAAATCAAAACTATTTTGCCCACATTTGTCCAGAATACAATTTTAGGGTTAAATTTAATTCAGTAATATAGATTTACTCATCTGAGACTGTTTTGTTGCTTATAAATTCATTCTGCTCGTCCTCTTTTTGTAGAGCTGCCATCGTTTGGTTGTGTGCGCGAGTCTTTACCTGTTCGGTACCATCTGGAGAATCGGACCGGGTTGGTTCAGGATGTGGAGATTAGCGTGGAGCCCAGCGATGCATTTATGTTTAGTGGACTCAAACAGGTCAGAGCACATACACATACATTTTATTTGATGAATAGTATTGTAATTTTGTCATATATAGCAATTTGATGTCTATTAATGGTCAAATGACATGCATGTAAACAGATAAAATATGTAATCTCTTTTTAGTATTCATTTCATATAATATTGTCTCAATTTGCAACTGCTGAGACATCCAGAGACAAAGAACAAAGACTGTAGTGCAAATGGAAATAGTTAATGTCCACACTTGGGTTCACTCTTTACAAGAACCAACTAACAAGAAGTTATAATACAAATATTTGTTTTAATTGTTCACTTTCAAACGTTCAAACTCTCAAGCTTTTAAAATATCAAATCCTCAAGCCCCAAAATATTGGTGAAAGGCTCTAAACCTCTGTCCACATAAACGCTGGAAATAATGCGAATGTAAATGTAAAGAAAGTGAACCTAGCACACATTGCATCTCCAAATGCTATATACTTCTTTTTTTGTGATCAAATTTTTATTTATTTTTCCTTTTAGAAGGCAGTACATACAGGTACTGTATGTACAAGCCACCGAAATAGAGTATAGATATATGTACATACACATATAAAATATATATATATACAGACACATGCACGCACACACTTGCATAGATACAAGCATTTGAGTACATACCTATAAAAATGTCCTAATAGCCAAATCTAATAGCCAAAATAAGCTTGCGCACTTTATTTATGAACACGACCGGAGACCACAGAAAAACATACAGAGATCATCAGCTTTCCTTTCTGCTCTGACAGCCACAAGACCACGTGTGTTAGAAATCAGGAATGAACATTGAGAACATTGTGCATGGTTGGATTTTCATCTTCAAAGTTTAAACCAAACTTGGGTCTTCATTTGACAAAGTTTAAATTCCGCCTGGCTAGAGCGCTTCCCATAATGTTCACGTGTTAGGTCAGTAGGTGGAGAGTCAGGCATCTTTTGTGACCGTTCGAACACTACGAAATCAATCCGGTCGAATGTGTTTTTGACTACCTCTGGAAGCAGTATTTCTCATTCTGTGTGTGTGTGCAGGTGCGGATGAGGATTTTACCGGGTGGAAAACAGGAGATGTTGTATAATTTCTATCCTCTGATGGCGGGATATCAAGTCCTCCCTCAGCTTAACATCAACCTGATGCGCTTTCCAAACATCTCCAGTCAACTGCTGCGCCGGTTTCTGCCTTCACGCATCTTTGTCAAGGTATTTATTCAGACATGCAACAAATTATACACATATCAATCTGAATGTAAGATAATGTTGTGTACCATTCAATTAATTATAAATCATAATACATAAAATGTGTGGGTTATTTACAGAAATGCTATAAATTAAATCGTTTTATAAATAAGTTATCAATCATATGCTTATTAATATTTATTAAATTATCTTTCATTTTGTAGAAATTATATTACATTATATTATTTAAAATATTTACTAAATTAACTTTCATTTTGTAGAATGCCTGTATTAAATTCTATTATTATTATTCAAAATATAGTAGTAAATTAGTAATTAGTAAATTGAGTAAATTAAAATTTACTTTGTAGAATGCACATATTTAATATTATATAATTCAAAATATTTAATAAATTAACTTTCATTTTATAGAATGCTTATTATGTATACATTTGAGGAAAAAAAAAATTCTGCAAAACTAGTGTTGAACCAATTCAATTCCTCTGTTGTGAGACTTCCAGTTCAGCATCCCGTGAGCCATTTCTTAAAGGGATAGTTCACTTTGAAATTAATTTTTGGTATGTTTTAGCTTACCTCAAGAGCATCCAAGATGTAGGTGTCTTTGTTTTCGCAGTATTTTCAATTTTGATATTTTTAGGTCAACCCGTTCTTGTCTATCAGTCATATAATGGAGGTCTATGGTCACCACCTCAAAGAGCATGCACAGAGAAGTCCAAATTAAACATGATTTAATGACTCATGAATGTAAGTACACATTGATGGCCCGAGACACGGAACGAGGCGGTTTGCGTGAGAAAACGAACAGTATTTATATCGTTTGTACCTCATGTTACCACAAAGCGTCCACACCCTCAGATCACTTGGATGTGGCTGTGGTTACAGAGGTAAAAACAATATGAATACTGTTCGTTTTCTCACACAAACCCGCTCGTTTCATCTCTTAGGCCATCAATGTGCACGTACATTTCGAGTCATTAAATCATGTTTAATCTGGACTTCTCTTTGCATGCTCTTTGAGGTGGTGACCATAGACTTCTGCATTATATGACTGACAGACCAAAACATATCAAAATTGGAAAATACTGCAGAAACAAAGACGCCTACATCTTGGATGCCCTTGAGGTAAACTAAAACATACCCAAAATTAATTTCAAAGTGAACTATCCCTTTAAATTCTTCCCAACCCTAATGGATGAAACTGAATTGAGTGGTGTTGCGAGATTGTTTCAAGAGCGTAATTGTCTCTGTCTCGTGTCTGTTCTGATTTCTCAGCCTCAGGGCAGAAACGGAGACACTTCTATCAGAAGCAGCGTGAGGAAGAGAAGAGCACATCTCCTAACTCTGAAGTTAACATTGTGGGATGAAGGCAGAACATTCCTTGGAGAACACATGTTTACAGCTTAATGATTTGAACTTGTGAATTAAATATTAGGGATTTCAATTGATTTATTTGTTGTGTGAGACATCTAGATTGTTGCTTGTTAAACAAGGCTAAACTGGTGCCCTGCATAAGATTTGTTTTTTAATCTAACAGTTCTCATGATCTCTAAAATGTTCATGAAAATGACCCTGTAACTAAAACTACGTAACTGCTAAATAATGTTAGAAATCATTAAACTGACATAGCACTAGCTGTTGTCATAATTAAGGTGTGGAAAGTGATTAAACTTTTTTTCTTTGATGTCAAGAAGCTGTTGGTTGTTGTGGTGTGTGTCCCTTAAGAGATGCCGTGTGATTGGCCAAAATTTTAATTTCTCAGGTCGTCAGTAAATAACCACACCATTTGTGCGCACTGTAGTCTAATTTAAGATTTTATATATAAATCTACTTTTCAGTTGTTTAAATTACACAACCCTGTTCAATAATTTCACTATTAACATCATCTTATTGTCAATATTAGGAAAGTGTCATATAAAAACATAATGTTAATGTAGTAAAAAATAAATGTAGTAAGAGAAGGCCCTACACCAGAACAATAAATTATTGTGGTGTTTTAGTTTCATTATCCAACTAAATCTAAATGAAACAGCTTCTCGAACAAGAAAAAATGTATTGCAGGTCAATTTTGTCCATAAAGTATTAACTGGACGGTTGTGGTTGCTATTGGTTGATCTCATGTGAGTGACAGGTTGCCCCGACCTCACGCCAGTAAATACGTCATCAGAAAAGAGAAAAGATGCCATTGCAAGAGGGAGGGAAAGATATCTTGCTTAAAGATTATGATGGCACATGAAAAAAAAAAAAAAGTAAGTTGATCCTGAAAGTTGATCCTGAGCAGGAATCCCAGAGCACTTCTCATATGTCTTCAGATGTTTAGCTTCCGGAAGTTCAAGCTTGGGGCATTCACCATTTGCAAGAAGTTTGTGTGCAGGCTACACCTCACATTTAGGTAAGAAAAAACTGGATTCGAATGTAAAAAAAAACTGATTTCGATTTTTTTTTTTTTTTTTTTTTTTTGTGCTAATTCTCTTTGTTCTCATAAGTTATTTTACGGCTCACAGACTTGGAAACTAACCAGACTACTTGAGGTTACGGCTTCCTGGTTTTTCAGTCACTCAACACTCTTTGGCTTCCATTGATCATATTACCTTACAGTTACACTGATGTGTGTGTGAGTTTGTTTAACTGGAGGAAGAAATGACAAGAAAGCCCTGATTTCTTAGAGTCTGTCTAAAACCATTGCTTTCAGATTCAGGAAGCCTTATTGGCATGAAATTAGTTGATCATCGCCAAATAATGAATATACACTGTCAATGTGTCATTTAGCAGGGCCTCACATGCTTGAGATTTTGGGGATTTGATTTCTGTTTGGGTGAATGTCTTAAATACAGTCTCAAGCTGAGAGAGGTTGAATAGTTTATATACTGTATAAATAGTATTATTTTTTAAGCCTATTTTAGGAACCTATTTTAAAGATTTTTACATTCCAGACTTACAAAAAAATAATAATAATAAAATAAAAGTAAAATATCTTGAATTATGGTATTGACAATTTGTAGGGAAAATGTGCTTAAATGTTGTGAAAATTTGTCACCAAGAAAAAAAATCTAGTTTCCATGATGGTTCATATTTTTCTTATTTTCTTTTATTCTTTTTTGTGTGATATGTCACCTGGACATATTTTTGTGAGTTTTTACAAAACAAGATATGATTGTTCGTAGATACCAGTAATAACTGCCTATACCTTTACTATACCTTAGGGTTATAGCTGAGGTATCTGGGGCCCCAGTGCAGGTTGTTGCTGAGAGAGTTGAGTTGCAATTGTGGGGCCCCTAGAATCGCCACCACCTTTCGCCCCGGTAGCGGCGGCCCTGCTTTTACTGAAACAAAGGGAAAGTGTTATGGAGAAAGCATGCAGGTTTCATATCCTCCCGTAGGTTAGCAACATGCTCAAAGTCTTCATTCTAAAGCATTAAATTACACATCACCTGTGGCTATTATGAAACCAGGAGAATCAAATAGCTCACCAGAGACATGTTTACATGTCTGAGCCTGAGTAAAACAGAAGAAAGCCATCAAACTGACACCCCTACCTCTTCTAGCTGTGATAGATAGCCTATCATATGGTAGTAAAATAAGGCGATTCTCTCCAGTCTAGATCATACCTGTCAAGTTTGGGATTTGAAAATAAGGGAAATTTTCCGACGCCCACCAGAGCAGCCCAATATATATATGAAGAGTTCAGATGCAAAAGCCTCTAAGTGCCATTTGAAATTTTTTTCTAAAATGACCATTTTTATCAAGCTTGTATATTAAAGTTAAGTAATTTCACTTAAAAGGCAATGAAGATTACCTATTAATTGTCATTTAAGTGAAATTACTGAACTTAAATATACAAGCTTGATAAAAATGGTCATTTTAGAAGAAAATTTCAAATGGCATTTAGAGGCTTTTGCATCTGAACTCTTTCATATATACATGAGGGTAGCTTATGAAGAGCATTTATTTAAAGGCTTATTTGCATATTTTCTTTACATTTTATTTTCATTCCACACATTCTTTTCATTTCATATTGCTTTTCTTTTACAGTTTTTCTTTTCATTTCACATAACTTTCTTTACTCTTTTAGTGAGTTATTGTACAAATTTGTTGCAGACTTTGCATTCTTTAAGACTGTTTTGGAAGGAGTGTATTTGTGGGCTGGGCCACAGTGGTTCATCATTTTACATGAGAGTAGAGCAAACAGTTCTGCTGTCTAGCGTCATCCTATTCTCGGTAACAATCTTTCATACCATGCTAAACACCCTTTCTCGTGCTAACATACATAATTCCTTCCTTCCCCCGTGTGAGATGCAAAACTCGCAGTTACAAAACGCGTGACTGTCCCCGACCCTGCTCCTTGTTTCCCCCGCGTTGTCACTCATCATCTGACCTCGCGACAACTGTCACCTACACCTACAGTACCTGTAGTTATCGCGAGTTGCTTGTGACAGAGCTCAGATTGGGAATTTTTTTTGTTTTGTTTTTTGTTTTTTAACTCCGCCCAGAGGTATTATTATATTTTAATAACTCAGGTTAAAATGCAGGAGATTTACGGGGAAATACTAATACGGGAGGACGGCGGGAAAGAAGGGACTTTCCCGGCCAAAACGGGATACTTGACAGGTTAGATGCTATGCTTTGAACAGTTTGTCAGGATGTTTCCCCGTCCCAACAAATTACTGGGGAAGAAAAAAATGTCAGGAAGTCATTTTCATTTATATCTATACATCAGCATTGTTTAACTGAGATTACATCCCCTCACAACAAATTACTGGGGGAAAATCTTTTCTTTTGTGAGGGGGACAAACTTTTTCCCCAGTAATTTGTTGTGAGGGGGATGTAATCTCAGTTAAACAAGGCTGATGTATAGATATGAAAATGACTCTATATATATCAGCTGTAAATACAAAAGACGTTTAAAAAAAGACCATCAATGTTTCTAATATTCTGTAGGTCGTTGCTGAGTCACCGTAGCTAACGTTACATACAGTGTGATATGCATTTGCAACCAGAGTTGACGGCGGTAGCCATTAACTGTTACTTCACTTCCGTCAAGTTAACGGCTGCCGTCAACGGTTTGATTACCAACATTTTTTAACATATCTTCTTTTGTGTTCAACAGAAGAAATAAACTCAGGTTTGGATAAACGAGGTGAGTCTTTTCTGACAACATTTTCATTTTTGGGTGAGCTGCCATTTTACATTGCTTTCAAAACAGATTTAATAAACTCTTATTTTGTGTTTATTCAATTAAAGAAAGTCACGTCGAAAGTTCAACCGGGATTGGAACGATATGAGGGTGAGTAACATAGTGATGTTTGCCTGGCATTCAGGAGGGATTGCGCCTGCAGTAGCTCTCCTCCGCCGATAGAGGGCGTCACTATCTGAGCTGCGGGAGCTTCAAGGTAATAACCTGTTTTACACACCGTAAACCACACAGGCATCGTCACGCACCGGCCTGCAGGGATCAATCGCATCTCGACGAGGGAAAAAGATCACGAGAAATATCATTTTTGCTTTGGCGCAAATCCATTTTTCATCCATGGACGTTAAAATAATGTTTTTACCCATCCCGCATCCCTGCTGGAAGAGGATGTCATTATTTTTCACGCCGATGTCTCTGATCAAGGTGAGGAATGGATAATATGCGGCGATTTCAGCGGAGAATAACATGATCACCTGTGCATTTTACCCTTAAAATGACATCCCGCATCCACCCAGGCCTTTGTTTGGATTAATAATGGTCTTTAAATATCACCACAATGTTCTTTTATTACAGCAATTGCATCACCTTATACAGGCAGGTCAAATGAACTAACGCGCAAACGCGCTCTTTGTCTGGTTGCGGGCGCGCGCTCAATCAGTCAATCAATCCGTCAATCAATCAATCGCCTTATTTGCGCGTCCACGCGCGTGGAATGAGTCGAGTCTAACGAAGCATCTTCGAGAGGATCAATGGAGCCTTTCCTGCAGATCGCGCCGCACTCGCTGGCCATCGTGCTGTCGCGCGTCGTGGCGGAGGACGCGCCCGGGGTGACGGAGAGCGAGGAGCCTCCGCACCATCACACCGGCTACGAGATATTCGCCGACTTCAAATCACTGAACATGAAATATTTCTGGAATAAGATGGTGGCCGATGCCATAGCCGAGACCTTTTTCCTGGGCTGGATAGATGAGCATGTTTTACTGATCCAGGGCAAGGAGGATCACCTGGAGGTGTTGAGGGAGGCTTGGATGAGGAGGTCCCTCAAACCACCGCAGGGCTTCGACATCAAATACCTCGGTAAGAATACATCTATATGGTGCATATTTGATACTCATGGAGATTCTCATTTAATAAAGTACCATATGGTATTATCACATGGTAGGCTACCAGCCATTAGTGCCATTGGTTGTTGTGGATATGTTCTATCATAATGTCATGGCATTGTTTTGCACTGTCACATGATTATCATTCAGTACCATGGTATTTCAAAATACCTTTGAATTATTATCATGTTGTGCTGTTTTTTGACATACACCATGATGGTGTCATTGTTTTTGGATGTGTGATGGTACATTGTAGCACAATGCAAATACCATGGTATGTGAAAATGGCAGTCATTTAATATTATAGCAATTGTCAGAGTACCATTATTATGTGCTTTTTGTACCATTGTAGTGCTATTGTATTGACAATTTATGTTTTCATAGTATTTGTTGTTGAACTTTGGGTTATTATTGTATAATAGTATATAAATGGTGTTGTCACATAAATACCATGATATATTAATAATTTAATAGGAAAAATTCTATGTTGCAAGTTGTATAGCTGAGATCTAAACTTTTCAAGGTGGTAGATCTCCAGGGATATGATTGGCCACCTCTGAAACATACGTTTTTATTGCTTTTGAGTTTGATACTGTCCTCCATTACGTTTTTTTATTTATTTTATATATTTCCTAGAAAACATGATTTGCTTGTGCTTGCTTGTTCTGTGATGTGCACTTCACAAATCAATATTTTGAAGTGATTTTTGGCTGTGTTGGAAACCAAATGCTGCTGCTTTTTTATACAGTCAGTCAATAATGTTTTTGTAGGAAAGTTTTCTTCTTTTTGAACGTCTTACGAGGCCATAATATCCAGTCTAATGATCTAAAATCTAGAAGTCTTTTTAGTAGACAGGGCATTATGGAAAAATTCAGATGTGAATTGATGACTTACTGCCTTTGAGTACTCCATGCAAATGCAATGTTTTTCAAGTTTCGGACACTGCCATTGTGTTCAGCTGTGAGATATTGAGGAATTTGAGATGACCTGTAACCTGAAACCTTCTTGTGATCTTTAAGGCAGAGAATGCATGTCATGTTTGTTATCCTCTTAAAGAAACAGGCCTTCCCATCAGCATCAGAGTGGTGCTATTGCATTCTATGAGAATTATAGTCATAAGGTATTGTCCACTAAATAATTAAAGTTCTGTCATTTATTACTCACCCTCATGTCAAACATGTAAGACAGTTCGTTCATCTTCGGAACACAAATGACAGACTGATCTCATGAAGTAGCGTATGTATGACACGCCAATTCGTATTTCCATTTTGGCGTGCTATCAACACGCATAATCGCTTTTCAGCGTGTTTATGAACGCCGTTGACTTACCGTTATTACTGTATATATAATATATGACTTACCTCAACCCCGTCCCTAAACCTACCCGTCACTGGGGTTAATGGCATTTATGATTGTTCCCTTACCATCCTAGGAAAGAAAAAGATTGCTCCCCAGATGTAGATCTACATTTTGCTTCGTTTCACTCGGACATTTGATGGCGTTTACAGACACGCGGAATGAGCGGACGTTAATGGCGTAGACATTAAAGCCAGACCGATAAAGGATTTTGAAGGCCGATACAAGATATAAATACTTTTGGGTTTTAAAATCCGATATTCCGATATATCGGCCAATATTTTTTTATTTTAATTTTTTTTTCAGAAAGCGCAACAAAACATTAACATATTTCCCTAACATTAGTTATTCGTAATAATTATTTATGAGTTTTAACTAAAATAATATGATAAATGCATTTTAAAAAGAAACTTTGTTGTTTTATTGTCACAACAGAACAGACTGTTGATCGTGGCATTAGCTAGCTTTGTGGTTCGCTAGTCTATGGTGAGCCATAATATAGCAATGGATAACGTCATACTGCAAATTGTAAAACATACATTTTCAATATAACAGGCCAAGGAGAGATGATACAACTCATTGCTATAACTGTCACGCGCTATTAAAGAAATACTTCAGTCACATTGTCAAAAGTTAAAAGGACACTCAGTCAACTACAATGTAACAACGTAACGTAACTATTACTAGCTAATTCCACTTCACTCTCGGCTTATTTACCAGCAGCAAAACTGGACATGATAGTCACAAATTTTGTCATGCTTATTTGAGTTAAGAGAACTGATGGGGATGATCTTTTAATTGTTTTTCAAGCAATGTATGTCTCGTGACCAACTCAACGAGTGTTGCCAACAGGGACGGTGTAGAGTGCCCTCTGGTGGACAAACTATACAACTCCAACACTCATGACATGGTTCAAGCATGTTTTCATCTGTTTTTATTTTATTTTTGAAATATTCATTTATCTGCCATTATAACTGCCGATACCGATATTTTGGAAAAAGCCTAATATTGGCCGATAATATCGGTCTGCCGATATATCGGTCTGGCTCTAGTAGACATACACGCATACACGCGATAGCTCAAAATGCGTAGAGATAACACGCCACTTGACTCGATTAAATGTAGGCTTTTATTCACATTTAAACATTGATCAGCGAACATAAAAGCTCAACCGAACCTGCTTGATGCACAAGAACAAACCTCATTGGTTCTTGCTAAAGCTTAAACATGCTGCGTAACATGAGAATGAACCTCATTGGTTCTTGCTGAAGCTCAAACGTGATGCGTAACACAAGAATGAACCTCATTGGTTCTTGCTGAAGCTTAAGCGTGTTGCGTAACACGAGAATGAACCTCATTGGTTCTCGCGTGTCAAGTGAACATTGAGCTTCCGTTTACCACAACTGATGTGTGTTGTTGAATGTTAAAATGTGAATAAAATTCTAAATTCAATCACATAAAGCGATCGTGTATCTTCTGAACAAAATATAGATTATTTTTTCGAACTCTATGAACTTTTTGAAGCATCAAAGTGGTAGTTGCGTAGCTGTCAATGGAGGGATAGAAAGCTCTCAGATTTCATCAAAAGCATTGTCTTACGAGTTTGGAATGACATGAGGGTGAGGGTAATGGAGGGAAATATCCCTTTAAGAATTATTTTAATAAAGGTTGTGTTAGTCTCTTTGAATATATTCAGAGTTTTGAAGTTGTGTATGAAGCTAAGACTCGTGTCCTCATTAAGACCCCTGACGTTCGCCTCCATTATTCAGACTAATTAGTGCAGAAAACTGCAGTCCAATATTCAGCCCTATGGACACACACTGAGGAGCAGCACTCTTTATCTGTAGCCATTACTGCTACTGCAGCTCAAAGATTATGGGACAGGTCTGTGTATTGTGAGTGTTCATAGCTGAGTGTAGGATAGAGGAAGAAGCCTTAGACCTTGACATATAGCTGTTGCTGTAGGCATCAGGTTTTTTTTTTCTTCTCTCCAACTCTACTCGCATCTCTCTCTTTCTATCCCTGATCTCCCGCCCCTATTTTTGCAGGAGAAAGAGCTATGCTGTATCCGTCTCTTTGTGTTTGACATGTCTTGCGGAACAGCTGAGTTGTAGAGGAAAAACCCTCTATTGACGGAGAGAGACATTCTTTGCATGTCTACTTTACACATCTAGTTTTTTTTGATATTACATTAAAGTGTTTTAAGACAAAAAAAGAGTTCAGAAAGTGATGGGTAATGTTATCAATGATCATCCAAGAAAAGATAAAATGTGTAAAAGCGAGTTCAGTGATGGTTCATTTCTGTTGTAAAAAAAGTTATTAATTTAGATCATTTATCTATACAGCTGCTCTGGAGAAAACAGTGATGTCATCGTCAGTTCAGTTCTCATATAATGGTGTCAATGCAGGCAGATTAATAATATTGTTGAATATTAAGTATTCCCAACTAAGCAAGCCAAAAACCAAAGGCAACAGTGGGAATCACGCCTGTATGGGGGCGGATTTGTTGAGGATCAGTGCCATTGGCTGTCTTGTCGATAAGGCCTTCACAGTTGAGAGTCTAGTTGACACAAATCTCTGCTGACACTTCAGGGATGCCTTGTGGTCGTGTCTACGGCGCAGGTCCTCCGTCTGATCTGGATCCGGCCCGGATTACGGCTGACAGGATAAACAGAGCCTAATATTAGCGTAGATGCCATTCTTCTTATGCTGTGTTCACACCGGATGCGAATAACGCGTCAAATTCGCACCTGACTCGTCTAGATTGACGCTTGACCACTTTGTGTTAATTCGCTTGTCAAGAGTGAAACTGACACGCGTAAAAACAAAAGTTTGAAGCAAAATTTACGCACGTGAGAATCAAAATCCATTTTTTGATTCTCTACGCTCTACGCCTCATTACGCGCCGCAGGAATTTTTTTGCGTGCATCGCGTCTTTGCATTGACTTAAAGCCGGCATTAAATAAAATTTGACAAATCTTCTTTTTATATGTAATATTGTAGTGTTTACTATAAATGATTTATCCGTGCACTTCAATATTTTTTTTTCAAATTCATGTACCCTTAAAATCTTTAATCAAATACATTACCCTTCCCTCCCCCATCGAAACGACCTCTCTCTCTTTTGGTTACGCGGAATGGCAAAAGGGTGCGGCCAGATCCGATGAGGTGCGGATGTCGGTGCACCGCCTCTCATAGAATCGCATTCAAATTGTTTGCAACGCCCAATCTCCAACGATCCAATCAATTCCCGAAGGATGAAATCAAGTCCTGCCCTACATTTTTTTCTAATTTCAGAAGCCGTTTCACTTGGATATACGTCATGACAAGGAAAAAATTACAATCTCAACTTCCGATTCACGCCGACTTTAACATTGAAATAATTTGCGCCTGACGCGCTCTCGCGTCCAGTGTGAACGCACCATTATGATTACATACGTGTTTTTGAAGGTGTTCCCGGTTCCGGCTGACCTAGTTTATGCAGCCTAATGATCATTTAACTGATTTGAATAATTGAAATTGATAATTGAAACATTCTAAGTGTATTCCAGGTTAAAGAGATGTTTTTAGTCTAGATTTAAACTGACAGTGTATCTGCTTCTCGAACATTGCTAGGGAGACTATTCCAAACTGTACTAAACAGGAAAAGGATCTACCGCCTGCAGTTGATTTACATATTCTAGGAATTATCAACTGGCCAGAAATTTGAGATCGCAATAGACATGAAGGACTCACTCAAGTACGCTACTGGGGAGCTAAACCATTAAGTGCTTTGTAAGGAATCAGCCAGATTTTAAAATGTATGATGTTTAACGGAGCCAATGCAGTGTTGACAGAACTGGGCTGATATGGTCAGCGATTGGAAGCAAGCATCTATCAGCAGAATCTCTAATATATCCACTGATAGACTGATCTGCTGATAAGACAACTGCTTTCAAACGCTCCCGTGTGCATCTGTGTAAGCTCTTTTAGTAAAGACATCTTTTGAAGCGTTGATCATTGTAGCCAATCACAGACATGTACAAAGACAATTTTTGTTCATTTAAAATCTGGCCATGTTTAATGTTATTTTATTGAAAAGAAAAAGTGCATCATGCTGCCAGTTGAATTTGTTGCTTGTCAGTTTTCAATATAAAACTTCATTCATACAACTTGGAGAAATGATTTCAGTGTGTACTATCAGTAATTTTTGAACATTTTTCAGCAAATTTAACAATACCATGATAATACTGATAACCATGATAATTTTGTTTACTACTGTTTCATCTTTAACAACACTTTAGAAAAAAATCTGTTCCTTTGTTTGCACTAAACTTTGGCGTGTTAAACGGGTGGCTGTTAGCTTTCTTTGTATTGTCTTAAAGCCAGTGTTAGCAGATGTGATATCATAAGCTCAGATAATGTTAGGGTGTGCAGTACAGTTATGCAGATTATGCACTTTTTAAAATGGGAAACTTTTAAATTACAATCTTACTTTTTGGCAAATTGTACCGTGACTCAGGCAAGCATGTCTTAACAACATTACACACTGTATGTGTGTAAGATTGAGACATTTCTGATTTGCCCGTGGCTGAATGAGGGTTGTGTGGTCTCACCTGTGTGCATTGTTTCCAGTCAGCTTTCTCAGGTGTGTGTGTGTGTGTGTCTGTACAGGTTGAATCCGGGAGGGGAGAGAAGGTTATGCCCTCAACTGACTATCCTGCTCGTAAATCTAACCCTGGTTTGAGATTTTCCTGTGCAATGATCCAAGACCTTTTTATTGCACTGAAATCCTGAGCTCAGTAATTATAAGAGAAACTAGAAACCAAACTCAGAACAGTATAAGAGCAGCACTAAGCTCACTTTTAGGCGGTGATGCATTGCTTTTAACTAACGACCCCGCACTTTAGAGCAAATTTAGTTTCCTTTCTCAGCGTATGTGTTTCAAAGTATAATTAGCTCTTTTATTTCACCATGCATGCACGCATACACATGATCTAGCATTTCTTTAAATAAATAAAACTAATTTTAGACATTTTAGTTTTACCATTGCATTGCATTTTCCATATTGATGCCGCATGTGAGCAAAGCAATAAGATGATTGTTTATAAAGCATGTAGAAGGATAGAACGTAAGCCGTCTAAGAGTTTAAGCCAATCACAGGGTAATGAAGGATCTGATGCATTTACCTCATGCGTTTAGTTGCATGATATAATTTTTTTTATTTTTCTAGTTTTGTGTAACATAAGACTTTTGACCAAGAAATCACAAGAAACAAACATAAGTTTTGTCTAATAGTGTATAAATAAAGCTTTTTAAATATAAATGCTGTGATGAGGTCACAGTGCAAAAAAAAAGGCTTCATTATCTTTAAACATAATCTAGTTTTTTTTAGATTTTTGGGTGAAATAGGACCCAGACATGTTTTTGAGAGGTTCACCCCTTTGGCTCTGGGAGTGAAGGTCTGCATTTGAGGAAAGTAGATTAAACTTATTTTCACGTTCACTTTGCTTCATACTGTTTGGCTCGTGTTGACATGGCAACTGCTGTTGATTGGCATCTTTTCAGATGTGGTTGGATGCGGGTTGCAGTTAGCTATACTGGTATGTCATCTAGTTGGTGATTTATGGATGACTAACAGCAGTCAGACACATTCCAAAGTGCCTGGTTTGTCAGAGTCATACATTTATATATATATATATATATATATATATACAGTCATACATTCATGGAGAGGTGGATGTTGGTCAAATTGCTTAAAAGGCATATTGAACGATAATGATATTTAATAAAAGGTTTTGACAGGCTTGATTTAGGTGAATTAGGAATGACAGTATTACTGTGGATTAGGCTGGTAATCCATAACTGGACTAATACTAATGTGTGTGTATGTATATAATCTCTATATCTCAGCTTTAACTATCCATATAGGAGAATTGCATAACTGGACTAGAGAGGCAGGGTTGATGGTGACTCAGTTCGATGTGACTCGTCACATGGACAAAAGGCCGCCACAAAGCTGATAAATACCAGAGTGGTGTGGTAGTGTGTGTGGTAGTCCCAGCGGTGAGGTCATTCTCCTCTCATCCACTTAAGATGGATCAGAAGCAGGCTAGCCTAGCGAGCATTGAGGCGAGTTGTGCACGGCTCCCTCTGCTGGTGCAGTACTGATAAGATTCATCAAGTGCTTTGCACACTAATCTAAATCCGCCTTACTCATGGCAATCGAACACATCCTGTGATTGCATACATGGTAATGCCTGGAGATTTACCTAAGAGGCTTTATCTATGGGTGAAATTTTTCTTGCTTGGTGTTGGATTGTGATTGTGTATATATATATATGTATATATATATATATATATACTATATACTAGTCAAAAGTTTAAGATCGGGTAAGATTTTTTATGTTTTTAAAAGAAGTCTCTTCTGATCACCAAGGCTGCAATTTTTTGATAAAAAATACACAAAAAAACACAGTAATATTATGACAATTTAAAACGATTTTTTTATGTAAATATATATTAAAATGTAATTTATTCCTCTGAAAAAAGCTGAATTTTCAGCATCATTACTCCAGTCTTCAGTGTCACATGATCCTTCACAAATCACTCTAATATGATGATTTTATGCTCCAAAAACATGTATGATTATTATCCATGTTGAAAACAGTTTTTTACATTTTTATTTCAGGATTCTTTGATAAATAGAAAGTTCAAAGAACAGCATTTATTTAATTAGAATCTTTTCTAACATTATAAATGTCTTTACTGTAACTTTTGATCAATGTAACTCATCCTTGATGAATAGAAGTATTGATTTCTTATTTATTTCCCCTAAAAATAAAATACAAATTCTTACTGACCCCAAACTTTTTCAAGGGTAGTGTTTAATGTAACAAAAGCTTTCCATTTCAGATAAAAGCTGTTCTTTTGAACTTTCTATTCATCAAAGAATCCTGAAATAAAAATGTAAAAAACTGTTTTCAACATGGATAATAATCATACATGTTTTTGGAGCATAAAATCATCATATTAGAGTGATTTGTGAAGGATCATGTGACACTGAAGACTGGAGTAATGATGCTGAAAATTCAGCTTTTTTTCAGAGGAATAAATTACATTTTAATATATATTAACATAAAAAAGTCATTTTAAATTGTCATAAAATTTCACAATATTACTGTGTTTTTGTGTGTATTTTTTATCAAAAAAATTGCAGCCTTGGTGAGCAGAAGAGACTTCTTTTAAAAACATAAAAAATCTTACCGATCTTAAACTTTTGACCGATAGTGTATATTTGAATGATGTCAAACACCTTGTGATGTCACACAAATATTTGAGCTAGTGCTAAATAAGTTTTCCGGTAATTTAATGCGGTAATTTAAATCAAAACGGTCTCAATCTTAATACTACTTCTATTATTCCAAAGAAAAGTTAAATCGCCATTTATTTAAGATTGTCATTTGATTCTAGTCAAAGTAGAACATAAAAAAATAGGTTTTCATGTTGACTTGCATTGGTGGCTCAGTCCTGTGCAGTACATATAAATGTGTCGATATACAGAATGTCTTATTAGAATTTTAAACGTTTTAATTTTAGATTTACCTAAAAAATGCAAATCATATTGTTTTCTTTTATGATTATAACCCAAGGTTGAATTAAATAATTCCTCTACTTTGTTTTGTGCAGATATTGCCCTTCAAAATGAAAACGCACGCACACACACACACACACTGGAACATGGTGTTAGTGCTGGGTTTGACATTTTATGGTTATGGTTTTTCTCACTCAATCATTCCGCCTTGTTTAATACAGTTCCAGGAATCTGCATGATGATGTTTCAGGCTGTTAAATTATCAGTTCAGGCTGACCTCCTGATTTAATGTAAATATCATGAGCATATTTCTAGAAATACTTGCATAAATTGCAACACTAGGATATTAATCTTTTAAAAGTGTCAAGAGTTCAGAGTTGGTTGTGTGGTGTAGCTTCTCTCCACAAGAGGGCAGAGTCAGATAGAGATTCATCTATAATCAGAGCATCTCTGGTTGGACTAACAGGACTGCTGTTGCAACGCTTGTATGCTTGGAGTATAATATTAGTTTTACCATTTGAATGCCCAGTTTGTGTTGGCCAATTCAGTTTCTACTTTTCACAGCTTTATCTCAACACCATTACAACACAAACACTATTATTAATAAGATTTAGTTTGAATACTGCTGTCACAGTGCTCTCATCCAGTCCTTTAAGAATCATGTCTTCATCCTGTTTTATACCTAAAGTTATTCTTTTTTCTGAGATATTGCAGTGGTATTACTATGGTATATATCATATTAAAGGGATATTTCACCCCAAAATGTTACATTTTTGATAGTATAAAACGCTGAGAACCATCTGCTATTTGTATCTTTGAAGTACTTTGGAATGAACATTTAAAGGAACAGTTCATCCAAATGAAAATTTGGTCATTTACTCACCCTCAAGTTGTTCCAAACCTGTATGAGTTTTCTTCTGTTGAACACAAAAGAAGATATTTAGAAGAATGTTGGTAACCAAAACGTTGATGGACCCCATTGACTTTCATAGTAGGAAAGAAAAATACAATGGAAGTGAATGGAGCCCATCAACAATTTGGTTATTGACAACATACAAAATATCATCTTTTCTGTTCATGCAAATGCTCGCCTTGCTCTGTTCTGTAAATGCGCTTCTTTAAAGAACATGTTCGAATCTTGTTCAAAGTCGTTTTGTTCGTTGATTGAAGCAAATGACTCAAAAAGATTTGTTCCTTTTGATGAACGAGTTCGAACAGGAGAGTCACGAACGCTCATTACAGAACAGAGCAAGCGCGAGCATTTGTGCTTATAAAACTTTAACTTTTTATTTTATTTTTTAAATGAGTGATCGTTTTGCTAGATAAGACCCTTATTCATCATCTGGTGTCATTTAAAGCCCTTTGAAGCTGCACTGAAACTCTCATTTGGACCTTGAACCCTTTGGTTCCCAATGAAGTCCATTATATGGAGAAAATCCTGGAATGTTTTCATCAAAAACCTTAATTTCTTTTCAACTGAAGAAAGAAAGACATGGACATCTTGGACAACATGGGGATGATTTAAATTATCAGCAAGTTTTTGTAAAAGTGAACTACTCCTTTTAAGTAATTCCAGCCAAATACCTTTCGACGATGCCATAGATAAAACAGGGCTACCGCAAAAATGCAGTTCAAAGACAAAATTGTTAAGAGTGATGTGCGCTTGTTTCTCTGGTGCGTAAGGTCTACAGATAATCAATACCAGTCCAGTGTGACCTGGATCCAGCTGACGTGAATGAGGAATCAGCTGTGCGATTGATTGTTGTCCTGTGACGTTAGACATTCGTATCGGGTAGTTCGGTCTTTTGTAACTGATATTACGTGAAAATATCTGGAGAACAAGCGCAGTCAGCATCATGTCAAAAACATCTCTCAAACACCAAGGACAATATGTTTTGAATGAATTTGATTAGAAAATGGCATTTCATGAAGACCGTCTGACAAGCCTATTGATAATGCTTTAGTTTTCACAGTCTTCACAAATGCATTTTAGTTCCACTTTTCATTCAAGAAAAGTTTAAAACAAATAGCAACTTCAAACATGCAGGCATACGGGGAACATGATACTGTATTTATGAAGTCATTATGACCATGTTTAACATGCATTGTAAAGGACTAATGCATCACACATTGATGGTTTGTTCTTTTTACTTCATCTGCCTTGATGGATGTGACAGTGAACCTCGAGTTTGGATTTATTCTGCTTTTCAACGGCACAACTGAATTCAAGTGAATGCATCTAAGATCAGCGTGTATTTTATTTTCATTTGTGATTTCCATCTGTTTCAACATTCTTGCTCTGCTTAATACTATCTGCTCTAAAAAGCATTTGTGGGAAGCTTAAAATGTCTCTTACCAGAAAAGATTCATTGTGTAATCTCTTGAGTAAGCTCTCTTATTTGAAATGTTATAGAAAATAACCCATAGTGACCCATTTGCAATTGTGGCATAGAAGGATTGCCTATTTTTTCATGTCAGTCGTGTTGGTGAAATAGTTTTCTGTGACATGAGGTTACAACACAATTTATGTTTAGATTTTTTGTTTTGTTTACAATTTAAAATACTCAAGCATCCTCAAGCAAATACAGTAGAACAGTAATGTTTAAGAAACATTTCGTATGATACATGTTGAAAACATTTTTGCAGTTTTTGTGGAAACTTTCATGTTTGGAAGTTAAAAAAAACAGCATTTATTTGATATAGAAATATTTTTCTAACATTAGAATTGTCACTTATCAATTTAATGTGATTTTGCTAAATAAATTGACTAATTTATTCAAATCTTTCTTACTTTTGGATAGTAGTGTGTATTTTAATATGCATTATAAAATGATACCAACACTTTTTTTGTGTTGATGCAAATTAATTGAGTTTAGAGCTTATTCACAGAAATTATTCAAACTTTCCTACTTTAATGATATTTTTAAGGCCAGAAAGTTTTGTAATGCTTTAGGAACAAATATACAAATATTATGATTCTTGCTGCTGCTTAACCTTCAAATGGTCTTCGTTTCCTGTTTGCACTTCTGGGCTTCGAGGGTCTATACGACCCCAACAATTGATTGAGTAACTGTACAAAAAATATAATTTTTTAATCATACAAATAATAAATCATTTTTTGTTTTGTTTACTTCTCATCTATTCATTAATGCTGTGTTTTTGGAGATATAAAGTACTTTTGTATCCATATACCACACAATTCCTCAACCACACCATTAGCTTTAGCATTAGCATATAACATTTTATTTTTTTATGATAAATTGCATTTATGCTCTAGTACTTGGCCTTCATTTATGTGTAAAAATGTTCATATTTATGCCAGATTTTTTTTTTCTAGAAAATATATTTAGTGTTTTTTTTTTGTTTGTTTTTTCACATTTCCCATTCATTTCAATGTGGGGTCATATTGACCCCAATACCAGAAGTGTAAACAATTTTTAACATACCTTCAGAACAACCAAATCAAGCCCATATTTTTTTGTGTGTGTATAGATAGATAATGTATGAAAAGTCCCAAAAGATGAGATGAAGGGAACCTTTTTTTTGTTAAGTAAAAGTCCATTGGGGTCGTATAGACCCCATGACCCCGATTGAGGGCTAAAGGGATAGTTCAGTTTGAAATTAATTGTGGGTATGTTTTAGTTTACCTCAAGAGCGTCCAAGATAGTAAGTGTCTTTGTTTCCACAGTATTTTCAATTTTGATATTTTTAGGTTGAAACCGTTCTTGTCTGTCAGTCATATAATGCAGGTCTATGGTCACCACCTCAAAGAGCATGCACAGAGAAGTCCAAATTAAACATGATTTAATGACTCGTAAATGTAAGTACACATTGATGGCCTAAGACACGAAAGACACGTCCGTGCCCTCGGATCACTTGGACTCGGCTGTGGTTACAAGAGGTAAAAACGATATAAATACTGTTCGTTTTCTCACACAAACCGCTCGTTTCGTGTCTTAGGCCATCAATGTGTACTTACATTCATGAGTCATTAAATCATGTTTAATTTGGACTTCTCTGTGCATGCTCTTTGAGGTGGTGACCATAGACCTCCATTATATGACTGACAGACACGAACGATTTGACCTAAAAAATTGAACTATTGTGGAAACAAAGACACCTACATCTTGGATGCCCTTGAGGTAAGATGAAACATACCAAAAAATTAATTTCAAAGTGAACTATCCCTTTAATTTTATTTCACCAGCAAAATCATTGCTAATATTTTATGAATGTCTTCTGTCGCCTAGTCCTTCAACACACGTACCCTTCATTCAGCATTCTCCGGGTTCCATTCAGTTATTTCGTCATCTGGAAGACATCCTGGGAGCTCTATGGAATCTGCGGAACACTGGCCAAAGATTCCGGAACTCAAGCCCAGGTCTTCACTCATAGAAGAAAAGCAAAGCTTTAATTTCTTGGCTCAGTTTTCTTTTGCCTTGTGACCTGAAGTTATGAATGGGCTGCCTAGGCAGACCAGATGAGATTCACACATTCACACACTGGCTTTCACTCGCTTGTTTCCTTGTTTCTTTCTTTAGAAGTTCAGGGTGGTCTGCAAATTTGGGGCGTTAGAGGATTTCAAGGCCAGAAAAGAGGCTCAGAAAAGTAGTTAGTGTTGTGAATGAGGTAGATATATGTATTTTCTAAACAAAATGAAGTCAGAAGATGTTAGGTGGATGTGAGGGTGTTGCTAAGGGTGTGCTTGCTTGTCTCTAGATATGGCTGTCATTTGAAAGGCACTTGAACATGAATTGTTTCTAGTCCATGTCCCCAGGAAATATCCACTATGCCTCATAAAATTCGTAGACTAACATAATCCAGCCAGTTAGACTGAGCTTGAACGTTGTGTGTTCTCAAATCACCTTCTCCAGTGAGAGAACAAAATCATCAGGTTTTTATTATTCCGGGATAAAGAGCAGCCTGTCTTTTGATAATGATGATTATACAGTAATGACTATCACAACAATGACACAATCCGTAGCCGGGTTTGTACCCTCATTAAATAAAATGATGTATATGAAAAGCTTTTCAGCTTGTTGGAACACACCCTAGTCACACACACCATCTGTGTGTGTGTGAGATGACTTGTTATTCTAGCTGATTAAAGCATTGATTACGGCTATTTTTAGAACATTAACTAAATGTTCAGGTTGCCAGTTTGCTGCAGGGTGTTGGCAGATCAATCTTTATCATCCATCTCCTGAGAAACAATGCAATAAATGAGTAGCTCACTCAAAATAACGCCCGTTTTGTCAGTTTTTAGCTCGTCGTTCAAACCCTAAATTATTTCCTTTCTTCTGTGAAACCCAACAGAAGGCAGTATGTCAGTGCCGCTCTTTGCTATAAAATAAGCATGCTGATCAAAAAGGCTAAAAAGCATTAAATAATAAAGTAGCCCATGCAACTTGTGAGCCGTATTCCAGTTCTAATGTACATATTGGATTTTTTTGCTTTTAAAAGTGTAGAAAGTTAATTTTTTTATTGTTTATTTTCTATTTTTTTTAAATATATATTTATTATTTATATAATAGTTTTTAATACTATTATTCAGCAAGTGTTCATTAAATCAAAAGTGACCGTATATACTACGTTTACAATCCGGTTATAATAGGATTTTGTAAATATCGCGATTAAACTTTACTTCATGTAAACAAAATACTTTGATCAAACTAATGCGATTAAGCTCATAACCATAATCGCTAAACTGTCAACACAACTCAGTCTCTGCTCCTTATCTCCTATCTTAAGAACGTGCCGGCAGCGTACACTGTAAAAAAATTGCTGTAATTATGCAGCAGTTTGACAGTAACTTACTGTAGATTTAAATTAATGTATATTTACTGGCAACAGTTTGTTCAAAGTTAAATGAACATTTAACATTACAAGTCTTTGTCTTTACATAATAAAAACTATAAAACAATCTAATGCAAAGCATTCTGGGAACCAGAAATCTTCATCAATCTTTTTCAGTTTTTTTCCTTCAGATTTTGGTTCCCAGAATGCTTTGCATGATGCTGTTATTTTAGTTTTATTCTGTAAAGATAAAGACTTGTTAATGTTTAATGTTCATTTAACTTTGAACAATCTGTTGCCAGTAAATAACATAATTTTAAATCTACAGTAAGTTACTGGCAACTAGCTGACAGGTTTACTGTAATTTACTGTAATTTCTACAGATTTTTTTTTACAGTGTAGGCAACCTCGGTTACAGCACCATTGCTACTGTATGTTCATCACAACACCGAATAATATCCAATATGTCCATAAAATTGTGTTTTGTATTTGACTTAGGTGCATTACTGGCCAATGGCCACTGTTTTAATTCACTTATTGCATGCGAGTACATCATTTGTGCTATGCATTGGGGTATGTGACGAATGGTGGGAAAAATAACCATACTTCTTAGAGAATAATGAAAATAGCATGTAAACTGGAGCTAAGAGCTTGTCATGTAAACATTTAACTGAAATTATTTCCTTACTCTGATTATTGTAAAAAAAAAAGTCATTATTGGTTCACAGGGATTTATAATGTTACAAAAGATTTCTATTTCAAATAAATGTTATTATTTTGAATTTATTTATTTTCAAGATTTTTGGACAAACTGAATCACAGTTTCCAACAAAATATGAAGCAGCACAACGGTTTTAACATTAATAATAAGAATTGTTTATTGAGCTGCAAATCAACATATTAGAATGATTTGTGAAGGATCATGTGACACTGAAGACTGGAGTAATGATGCTGAAAATTCAACTTTGATCACAGAAATTAATTACATATAAAAAAAATTCTAAATTAATTATTTACCGTTTCACAATATTACTGTTTTAGTGTATTTTTGATTAAATAAATGCAGCCTTGGTCATCATAAGAGACTAAATATATCGAACAAATAAGCACCCACAAACAGAAAAACCATCAGAAAAATTATGTATTTCTTTTAAATAGCTAGTTGTTAAATCATAAGATCTGACTTGCAAATCAGTTTTTACCTTGTGCATATTGGTACCCTGTTGCAAGGCTAAAAGTCTTCATCCTGTCCCCTAGAGGGAAACATAGAGACGAAATAAATCGAACTGATACTGACCTAATCCAGTGACTTCTAAACTTGGCAGAATCTCTATTTGTGTTTCTTTGTAGAAAGAAAATAATAAATGGTCAGATTGACACCAGGCTGAGTAAATGATGACAAAATGTTCATTTTTGGGTGAACTATTCCATTAATTCCTTAAATACTCTGTCAAGGCTTACATATAATGAAGATATGTATGCCTCTGTTTCATATCGCCTAAAATGCAATAACAATTTCTCACTTTTTTAAGCGTTTGCACATGTCTAAGTTGTATTTTTATGAAACTGAGCTGTGTTGTTTTAAATTCGGAGCCTAAAAAAGGCTTTATTTTCTTTCATTTTATTCTATTCTGCCATGATGGTGTGTTTCCAAACTACACACAGCTGAGCTGAAATTGCCCTCTTCCAGAATGTCTGCCGAGAGTTACAACAAAGCAGGGACTCTTAAATCAACTCTGGATGCGGGTCTGGCCATGGACCCCGGGAATAAATTACTCAAATATTATATTGCTCAAATCATGATGAAGTTTCCTCTCCTGGGCAATGCCCATGTGCGGCACCGCTGTTGAATCCGAACGGTGGAGAATCACAACATCTCGATGACCATATCTCAGAAGATCCTGGATCTCAATGAAAGATTCAAGAGAAAGACAGGGCTCTTGTTTAAGTTTTTTTTTTTTTTTGGACACCGCTCAAATTGGCCTCGGCAAAAGTATGGTGCGCTCATTAAGACTTCTACTATAAAACTTTCAGCTCTGGGTTCATTGCTAAACCGTGATTAGCCTTGGCGAGGATCGCCACGAGGCCTCGGAGAGACACGGCGTATGTTAATGCCAGCCAAGTGCTTAACTTAACACCACGGTGCCACGCTGAAGTTTTGGACCCAAGTGCTTTACAATCAGACCATGAAAGTAGTGCTCTGTACGTTTGAAGCCAGAATACATTGATTTCTACGGTGATGATTATGAGCGAGCGACTCAACAAAGACGTTGCGGTCATCTTTCGGCTGTGAAATGGCAGGGGGGCAATAGAGATGTCTGTTCCGCTCGTTCCCGGTGCCTTTGAAGAGCAGAGGGGTTTCCCTTTAATTGCTTGGATTTCATTCGACTTCACATGATGGATTCTGTTTGAAACTGCGTTGCCGAGCTCTCTAATGAAGCAGCGAGGAGCGAGCGGGCCCTCGTTCGGTGGCAGGCTGCCTGACTGAAGCTGTCGTTCGTGCGCAGGCGACCTAGTTGCATAAATTCAGCCAGAGTTCGAACCGAGTTCACCGCCACTTTCACAGCTATTGATCTCGCAGGCTGATCAGACGTCCCATTTATTTTTTGTTGTGCTGTGTTTTAATGATGCATCTTGTATTCTCTGAAAAAATAGTTCGTTTTTTGTTTTTTGTTGAGAAAATTGACAGATTTCTGCTCTGTTTTAGTTCTTTTTAGGTTTGACATCACTGAAACATTTGTTTTTTTGGTTTGCACTAACAGCCAAAATTGCAAAAAAGAAGGAGGAGGCGTCTTTGAAAGATGTGGAAAACAAAATATCAAAATATCTTTTTCTGGTTCTACTTTAGTATCATCATGAGATTTTGCATTGACATTATTTTCAAGCACCCACAAACAGAAAAACCATCAGAAAAAATATTTTTCATGCAACCCTTCATGTAGTTAAATCATTAAATCTGACCTTTTGCTTTGTGCATATTGGTACCCTGTTACAAGGGTGAAAGTCTTCATCCTGTCATCTCAAGAGGAAAACAACAAGAGGAAATGGGTTTTAAGGTTTTCCAAAAATGTAAATTGTCATTTACTCACCCTCTTCTTTCTTTGTATGTGGAACAAGTTAGAAATGTTTTTTTTTTGTTTTTTTGTCGATACAATGGACATCAATGGGCTCCAATGTTGTTCCCAGCATTCTTCAAAATATCTTATTTTGTGTTCCACAAAAGTGAGTTATACAGGTTTGAAACTACGTGAGGGTGTGTAAATCATGATAGAACTTTAATTTTTGGTTGGAGAATAACTTTAAATGCTCTCTTAAGGAGGCAAATTCTCACTGCACCAACAGACGCTGACAAATGGCAACAGAGGCCGGCTCTGGTTTTTGCCAATTGAACGTTGAATTGGTGTTGATATACACTCACCTAAAGGATTATTAGGATTATTCAATTTCTCATTAATGCAATTATCTAATCAACCAATTACATGGCAGTTGTTTCAATGCATTTAGGGGTGTGTTCCTGGTCAAGACAATCTCCTGAACTCCAAACTGAATGTCAGAATGGGAAAGAAAGGTGATTTACGCAATTTTGAGTGTGGCATGGTTTTTGGTGCCAGACGGGCCGGTCTCGAGTACTTCACAATCTGCTCAGTTACTGGGATTTTCTCGCACAACCATTTCTAGGGTTTACAAAGAATGGTGTGAAAAGGGAAAAATATCCAGTGTGCGGCAGTCCTGTGGGCAAAAGTGTCTTGTTGATGCTAGAGGTCAGAGGAGAATGGGCCGACTAATTCAAGCTGATAGAAGAGCAACTTTGACTAAAATATCCACTCGTTACAAGCGAGGTTTGCGGCAAAGCATTTGTGAAGCCACAACACACACAACCTTGAGGCGGATGGGCTACAACAGCAGAAGACCCCACCGGGTACCACTCATCTCCACTACAAATAGGAAAAAGAGGCTACAATTTGCAAGAGCTCACCAAAATTGGACAGTTGAAGACTGGAAAAATGTTGCCTGGTCTGATGAGTCTCGATTTCTGTCGAGACATTCAGATGGTAGAGTCAGAATGAGAACATGGATCCATCATGCCTTGTTACCACTGTGCAGGCTGGTGGTGGTGGTGTAATGGTGTGGGGGATGTTTTCTTGGCACACTTTAGGCCCCTTAGTGCCAATTGGTCATCGTTTAAATGCAACGGCCTACCTGGGCATTGTTTCTGACCATGTCCATCCCTTTATGGCCACCATGTGCTCATCCTCTGATGGCTACTTCCAGCAGGATAATGCACTATGTCACAAAGCTCGAATCATTTCAAATTGGTTTCTTGAACTTGACAATGAGTTCACTGGACTAAAATGGCCCACAGTCACCAGATCTCAACCCAATAGAGCATCTTTGGGATGTGGTTGAACGGGAGCTTCGTGCCCTGGATGTGCATCCCACAAATCTCCATCAACTGCAAGATGCTATCCTATCAATATGGGCCAACATTTCTAAAGAATGCTTTCAGCACCTTGTTGAATCTAATGCCATGTAGAAGTAAGGCGAAAGGGGGTCAAACACAGTATTAGAATGATGTTCCTAATATTCCTTTAGGTGAGTGCACTTTAGGCGTATAATAAGCTTGTACAAAGAAAGCAGCTGTAGCCTAGGTGACGACTACAAACAAGCTTGAGTACTTGCATCTGTCAAAAAAGTTTGGCTTATGTGTGTCTACACCAGATGCGAGTGAAACTAGATCGTTCCTATTATAATCAACAGAGCTGTCCAAACTGGAAGCGGCTGTTCAGTTTGTTCGCCGCCTTCCTATTTTTGATGTAGCAGTCTGTCTGAAAATTAGGCCTACTTTATTTACACACATGTCTGAATTGATAGTCCTTTTATATTAAACAGTTACATAAATGTAATTTGAGTTCGAAAGTTGACATGCTAACTTTAATAATGACAAGAATTATAAAACTGAACGGAATGATTTTCTTTACTGTATTACAGTAACAGAGAAAACTATATGCAAAATATAATTTCTCATTTTTATTTTGCATTTAACAAACCTGTCAGGCAGCTTCAGTTCTCTCCGTTAAAGCCATGCTTTTGTAATATAGTCCAGCGTGTTGAAAGATGTAGAACAGGATTACAGATAGTTTGTGTGTGGTTTCAGGGAGTGAGAGCGATAAAAGTTTCCCTAGAAGACAAGAGTTCAGGGATGGCCAAACACATGTCAGAATGCCAAGATATGTGTGATTTGTTGAGTTTTTTTTGTGCCTGGAAAATGGAAAAGGCAAGTTCCTAATGTGTGCAGCTTGACTTAATATAGGGCATGTGTCCTATGAAAATTAGATTAAAGACTTTGCTTTGGGGTGTCTGTAGAATGTGTGTGTAGGGGTGAAAGAAAAAAAATTTGTTGAAACTCTAAGTCTTAAAGATACAGTCGCAGACCGACAAATTTGACAGCAAGATATTCTAAGGAATGAACATCAAAAATACATAATAGGTCCCCTTTAAAGACAAATGCTTGATTTTATGTTTTTGAGGTATACTAGAATAGTTTATTTTTGAATGTTAAATGCATTATTTTCCACATTTGACATTGTTGCAGCTAGAGGTCTACAAACTGACGAATCGTCATGGATAGCTTCGGAAACAGTGCTTAGTGGTATAGACAGAGTATAACCAGAGAATGTCTAATTGAAGAGAACTCGTTCATTCGACTTTTGGCCTATAATCTATATTGAACTTGCGGAATCAACAATAACATCTATGTTGATTTCACGACAAGCAGGTGAAAGACACATTTAGCCATTTAGCCCCGTAGACTCCCATTCATTCTGCATTCTGCCCGCGATCACCTCCAGTGGAATTCTAATGGAACTCCAACCAAGATGATGCACAATAGGGCTAATAGGAAGTGCCCAAGGCTCTCCGTTAGACGGGCTCTGGTATAACCCCCTTTGGAGTGACTTTACTTTGTAACTCAAACAGCAACAGTACACTCCCAAAAAATTTAGAACATTTAAAAAAAAACATAATGGGACCCCTTTAAATTGGCTAAACCCACTAGCACAATCACGCAGCTCTAATGTACTTTGAGCGTCATGTCATTCGAAACCGCCTCTAGTCCATTTTCTCTTCAATCTTTACTGTGTAATCACATTATTTCACATCCACAACTTTTAAACACATCAGTCTGCCATCTCTAGAGATCCACAGAACTGTCTAGAACAGTGCGAATGCTGAGCTCAGGTACCTAATGAATGTTGAAGTTTCTCCTGTATGGTTTAGGTTTGGACTGAGGCCATTGAGTTGTGGTTTGGCAGAGGTAACTTTGCGCTGGCTATTTATTTAATGGCAGGCTGTAATTGCTCATTTTTACTGAAATTAGGCTACAGCAGGAGGAGTCAAGAGGCTTGGCCTCATTGGCAGCAGTTTGGCATTGGCATTTTCCTCTCAGGACATGCACATGTGGAGCACTCTTCATTCCTGTTCTGCATACAACATCCACATGCATCGCACATTGTGGTGAAAATCTAGTTTTAATGTTGTTTGTCTATGCTGTTTTTAATATGCTGTAAGACATACCGTGTGCAAAGTCATAAGTCAACACCATTGCTGAATATTTTCTATTTAAAACCGCAGTGAAAAAAATTACCATTCTGATATGTCAACGTGTAGACACGCCTGTATGAGTGAGTGGAGGCGGGGCTCATTTGCGGATTCATGGATCCACGTATACTAAATTCAGCATGTGTTTAGAATTCAAGCTATTTTAAGGCATGAATAAAAAACGTTCTATTAGGGCTGTCAAACGATTAATCGTGATTACATAACGCATCCAAAATAAAAGTTTGTGTTTATATAATATATGTGGGTGCACTGTGTATAATTATTTTGTGTATAGATATATATATATAAATCACACACATGCATGTATCTAAAATGTATTTATATAAATTGTAGATAAATCTATATAAGTATATACATGAAAATATTTCATTTGAAAAATGTATTTTGGATGCGATTAATCGCGATTAATCGTTTGACAGCCCTAATGTTCATGGGGAAAAAACACATTTAAACATGCCGTTTTGGTGATCAAAGATGAGTTTTAAGTGATGAAATTGTTGACTACATGGGGACAGTTTAATAACTTATGATTTGAAACATGTAAATGTGTGCAGTAATGATCATTTGCTTATTGCGCCGCAATTATCGTGATTTCTGATTTATAGTTTAAATAAATTGAGGAAACTTTGAGTTAAAAATATTTCATAGTGCATCACAATCTTTTATTTCAAAAGAGCAAGAACATTTCTGTTTTCCATGATATGGCCCCGGGCTTATAGTTTGAAATATTAGGGAAAGAACACATTCCATTTAAATAACACTGCATTTTTCAGAAATGTCCTCAGACCAACATTATAATCCAAAACATTCACCCTTTCTCTGTAGAATCCAGAGCAATGTGCTTTTCCCAGCTTGTCTTCATAATACACTCCACTTCTAACATGTCCTCTTGTAAACAGACATTACTGCTGGTTGTTTCTAGTCAGATTGTGTAGAAGGCCACTAATGGAGATGGGTTTAGATCAGTGTTTCTCAGTCATGCTCTAGACTCCCATGCACATTTTGCTATGTGTGACTTGCAAGCTAATTCTTGTTGCTCTTTCATTGTAGCTAGGCTGTGGCCGGGTTAACAAGTTTACTAAATTGACACATGAAATAGTTCACATGTTTGTCTACTTTTTATGTGTGACAAATTTGCCCAAATTATCAGAATAACAATGTAAGTGAAAAGTTATACTTTACTTATTACATATTTACATTTATTCATTTATCTAATGCTTTTATCCAAAGCGACTTACAATTGCTATATATGTCAGAGGTCGCACGCCTCTGGAGCAACTAGTGGTTAAGTTTCTTGCTCAGGGACACACTGGTGTCTCACATACCCCTTTTCCACCAAAAAAGAACTGGTTCGGAACTGGTGCTGGTTCAAAGTTGGTTCAATTTGCAAACCCCGTTCAGAACCTGTTTGTTTTTCCACTGACTAGAACGTCCAGGGAACGACGTCGTTACGTCACTGTGTACGTTGCCATACGTCTTAGCTAGAAACGCTTGCAAGTACAATTGAAATATGTAAGTCTTTTAATCTTTTCGTTTGATATGTAATCATTTCTGATAAGTTATGTACCCTGGTCTTGTGTCTTTTTTTTCTTTCCATTTATTTGTTCTATATTGTGACTGTTTTCTTCTTTGCTTATACTGTTTTCAATAAAACAGTTTTTAAAAAAATAGAAACGCTTGCGCCAACTTCAATCATAACAATTACAAAGGCAGACTCCATCGTGTTTCTGCAAATGTTTCTCCTGGCTTTGTGATCCTATATAATGGTCAGAAAAGATGTTTAGAACACATCTAAACCCGCCCCAGCCCTCTGACGTAAGCATGATGTGGTAAAAGAACGGTTCTAGTCCAGCAAAGAGTTGGTGCCGCTTTGGAACCAGTTTTCCCGGCCCAGAACCGGTTATTTGGCTGTCGAAACACAAAGAACTGGTTCGCGCGAAGGCACCGGCTCTGAACGGGTCTCAAAATACTTTGGTGGAAAAGGGGCTACAGTGGATTCGAATCCAGGTCTCTCACACCAAAGGCATGTGTCTTATACACTGCGCCATCACCACCCCCACTTTATTAATGAGATTCAAGTTAGATAAGGAGTACATTAAAGATATGCATTGCTTGTGGGTCCATATAGCAGCACTGAGTAACACTACAGAGTCAACACTACCGAGTCAGATCAAGAAAGTACAATAGGGTTTCACGTGACTTTAACTGGGATTAAAGTGGTCTGACTGTTTGCATTCCCAAAGCCAGTGCAACAGACTTCTTAGTAGATTCAACAATGCCTTGGACTACCAACCTGAAGCTGCTGCTGCGATTTACACTATTGGATGTTAATATCCAATATAGGATATGAATATAGTTCGTTCCTGCTGCTTTTTTATGTTCTGAATTATATATATGAATTATTTATAAATTAATTTCACTGTATATAGTCTAAAAGTATGAAAGAAATGTACATCTTTAGAATAACTAATTTCTACATTAAACACAACAATATACCATCGCATTCGCGACTCTACTATGATTAAAGGCGACACTTCCTGTTTTCTTCCCCACTGGAGCCATTTCAAAATGGCGGCTGTGCGAATTCAGCATATATTGGTAAATTTTACCTTTACCAAAACCCATTTTGGTACCACAGAAAAAGAAAACAAAAGATACCTAATGTGTATGCATTTATTTATTTCCTTACAGGGAAATATGAAGGAATATTAACAAATATAATCCAGTTTTTAATTATTTCTCAATGCATCAATGTAAATTATTCGGGTCAACAAAAAACTAAATCGACAGCAGTGAGTGGTTTTCTTGTTAATTATACTTTGATCTGGAGCATTGGTGAACTCTTTTGAAATCTGTAGTCCAAAGTCATGATGTATCGTGCTACTGCATGTTCAGGCTGATGTAAAATAAAAGGCAACTTAGTTTCAACATGCCAGTATCGTCAGTGAAGAGCTTGTCCAATTGTCTCATTACAATTGTGAGCATAAGAGTGATCTGTGGTATTTTTGGAGGTGGAATGGCCTACATATGGGCAAACAGAGCTGTCTGTGTAGCTTGGAGCGCTTTCTGACACTCACTAATGAAGGTATGTTTGGGATTGTTTGGCGTGAGAGGATCAGCGGTGTGTTTCTTACAGTATGGGGTGCCGAGAGGAGGGAGGAGGAGACTGTGATGATCCTGAAAGAAAAGAGGGTGAGAGAGAAGGAAAACAGTATGGTTTGAAAGTAGGGGGTAGGGTTGATAATTCAGAACACGTTTTTCTCATGCATTGGGGGGTCTGGCGGCTACATGGGTGCGTGCTACGAATTTCATGACTAAAAAAACCTGCAGCAGCCTAGTACAAGTGTGGGATCAGTCACTCGGAGAGGACAGGAACAAACTGACAATGGGCCGATGGAACCCAATGACATCGTCTTGAAATGGAGAGACACGTTAAATGACTTTTCTTATATTATAGTTATACTATAGACGTTAATGGTTCTAAATCAGATGGGAATTATGTGAGGCTAAATTATCATATTTGAAAGAAGGCTTTTAGGATCACCAATGCTGCATTTATTATGCCAAAATGAAATATTACAATTGAAAATAACTTCTATTTGAATATATTTTAAAATGTAATTGATGGCAAAGCTGAATTTTGCAGAAGAAAACTGAAAAGAAAGATGGCCAGTGTCTTGAACGTCTTGAATGGCCAGCGTAAACCAGTGTCTTTGTCGTTGGATGTGGAGGGAAGGCCAACCAATTACTGTGTAAAGTTTACAATGATGAGTACTAAATGGGGCATTGGTAGCAAAACATTTAGTACTGTGACCTAATACATCTAGCTTTCTAAGAAGAGTGTTAGAGGTGAATTTGTAAACCACGTCTCCAAAGTCAAGGATTGGTAGGATAGTCATATTCACAAGAGCATGTTTAGTGGATATGGTGAAGGAGGCCCAGTTGCGAAAGAGAAAACCAATCCTTGATTTTATTTTAGATTGGAGTTTGCTAATATGGGTATGAAAGGAGAGAGAAGAATCCAACCAGATACCTAGATATTTGGGTAACGCTTCCTTTTACAGTACAGTACTTACAGTGTACCTAGAAAGTACTGGCTAATATAAGGCAAGTACATGGAACCGGGGTAGGTTCAGGGTTAGTACTAGTTATTACCCAGTAATTGTAGTTACTAAAATAAGTACATAGTATTTACATGGGTAACTGGACTGTAAAAGGAAGCGTTACCGATATTTGTAGGTATCAACGGTTCAAAAACGGTACAAAACTAACTAGAGTGGAAATTTTAGTTGCATAGGAGGTTGAAAATGGAGATCGGTTAAAATCGGTTAAATTTAGATGGAGACCACAGAATGAATGTTGAATGCTGTTAAATCTCACTTTGAGGCTGTCTAACACGGTATTCATAGATGGGCCATAGTTGTAAAGAATAGTATCGTCTGCATATAGATGTCTGGAATAGTCACCTGCGGCCATTGCCACGTCGTTGATGTAGACCGAAAATGATATTGGGCCGAGAATTGAACCTTGTGGCACCCCTGTTAAGACAGCCAGTGGGCTAGATAGCAAGCCCTCCGATTTAATACACTGAAGTCTGTCTGTGAAATAATTACTGAACCATGCGAGGCAGTGATTTGAGAGACCCATACTTCTTAGCTTAGCAATATAAATGGTGTGGTTGATGGAGTCAAAAGCTTTGGCCAGGTCTATAAAAACTGCTGCACAGAAATATTTGCGATCAATGGCAGATTTGATGTCGTTCGTGACTTTGATTGCATGTCGGAAAACTGTGATTTGATTCGAAGTAGTTAGTGATCTGTTTATTGACCAGGCATTCAAAAACCTTAGAAAGACACAACCTTAGATAGAAACAATTGGGGTCTGAATTATCTCCCCTTTAAAGATAGGGGTGGTCATTTGGGATCAATTGAATGCATTCTTAGTAAATGGCCTAGTTCATTTTTTTAACAAAACAATCTTATTGACCCTGCCCAAACATTTAAATGATAATGTAAGTAAACTTTTCTTATTATCCAGAAACATTTTTCACTGCTTTTACATGTATCTTGACATCAATAATTGTGGTTCTCAGTGCTCAATGCAAACACCCACATTTTGTTTAAACCGCTAATTTCATCATCAATTATCATTATTTCAATCGATTTGTTGTTTTAAGACAGCGCCCCCTTAGACTCGCCACCCCATGTTTTGTGCTACACCCAATCAACACCCTCAGTGGGTCACACGGTCAGCTTTCTCTGGAAGGAAAGATGTGCTCTGTTGGCCCTCGTCTGCATTCCTGTCATCGCTGGCGGCCCTGACATAACACAACAAGAAATATGATCCACAACAGACCCAGGAAATGTGAACTCGGACCTTGAGAACTGGCACCGTGGCCTGGGCTTGAGATAACCAGACACTGAGAGCCATGGAGGAATGAAGCGTTAAGGGTTTGCAAGGCATGAAATGACAGCGGAGGGCTTTCCAGTGAAACTGTCGTGCAAAGATGTCCAGGAAAAACAATTGGTGTTGATGGGTTGAAATTGGTCAGAGAATGTTAAATGCAAATGCTGACAATCTGAAAGATACATTCATGTTTATGTGTTTGGCTGACGCTTTTTTTGCAAAAGGGTCTTGTAATGCATTCTACATATTCATTTCCTTGGAATCGAAACCCTTGGTGTTGCTAGCTCTATGCTCTACGTCCCACTAGATAAATCTAGTTACAGTAGGAGTGTTGTCTTCCTCGAAACTGTCCAGACCTCATGGAAAGTTGTAAACTGCATTTGCCAAGACTCCTGCAATGCCTGTACTAGTGAGCCAAGGGTTAGTTTGACCTACAGCAGGTTTCTGCTCTCCATGAATCTGTAGTGTTCCATTAAGAGCTCGTAACCCAACACCCTCGGCCTGCAAACCATCAGCGCTCAGCAAACCATTTCCAAAGCTCAAAAGACACCGTTTGGTTCATCATAAATAGTTACAAATTATTTGTTCCATTCTTTGAATCATAATAGTCTGTTTGATTTCATTCAGGACATGGTGATGTCAATTTGTTTGCAGCAAGCCGTGGGCACAGATTGTTGATATTAATGAGAAAGATGGTGGAAGTCTGCTTTATGGATGGGTGACCTCTGATCTGTGGCATATTGGAAAAACATTAGTTTCTCGCTGCTCATTTGGCCGGACAGAGAGGGAGTCCTCCCCCTGATTAATGATCTGCCCCGAGGAGGGGGAATGAGACCGAGAGCAAGAGCAGCCTTGTTAAATACAACTTGTGGAAAACTAGGGCCAAATTATATAGAAACAAAATAGAAAAGCATCTCATGCACACAGTGTCTTAGAGATCTTGTATAAATGGTGTTTTAGGGTGTTTAGTTTATTGTGAGCTATGCTGGACTTTTCTAAAATGTTACCTTTAGAAGTATAACAGATTGTCACCGTGGCAGTACTCTTAAAAGTATGTATTTGTACCTGAATAACTCCTAAACTGTGCAGTATGCACCCTTTAGGATTGGGTACGGTACATGGGTAGATGTATCTTTGAGGGAACTGCTCTTGTGTTTTTATTTTAGAATTTCTGTTTTTTTTTTACAACAAAAATAAGACAAGAAAGCAAATAATAAAGGGAAAAAAAATGCCAATTAAAGTAAAAATGCCAATTATTCTATATAATTTACAGTTTACACATTCAAAAATACAGAAATTAATACCCTAAAATATGAAGTCATGCCTTAAATGAATTTGATTATATAGCAGGTATGTCTAAAATAATGCAATAAATGCCCCCCAAAATTAATAAAAATTGAATATATATAAATATTAAAAAATCTACTTCAGTTAAAAATACATACAATGAAAGACAATAATATATCTAAGTAGGGATTTGCTCTTTTTAGGTTCATACTTGAGTTGTATAGCTATTTGTGGATTGAAAGTTTAATAAGTTTTGGATTAAAATGCCTGATTTGTGAAATTATTAACTTCATAGAATTTGACAGGTACATAAACAAGTGTTTATTTTAAATTGTGTGTGTGTGTGTGGCTTGTTTGGAAATTACATGCCTTCATTTTCTCTTCACTGTTTAAAAACTTCACATCGAATATAAAAATTTACATATACATTTTTTTATATACGTTTAATGACAATAACAATAAAAACAACAAAGATATTTTAGATATTACCATATATTTAGCAGTTTTAAGCATGTAATTATTTAAAATTAAATAAAGGCATGCTAAAAAGTTTCTGAGACCGTTTTAATGTGACCTTCAACAAACAAAAAATGTTTATTTTTATTTGATATTTTTATTAATAAAAATCCCTGGGACACAAACAGTGCCCTATATGCACTGTTTCATAAATATAAAACTGTATCCTTTTATTTTAATTGAAACACCTTTTATTTGTAATTATGTTTAATTTTTATTTGGAACTAATATCCTTGTGTGTATGTATAATATTCACTCGTAAATATACACCATTGTTCTTTTTAAAAATAATAATAATAGATTTTATTTATAATGCACTAATGCTCTCAAAGTTTCTACGTAAAAGAACAATACTAGCTACAGAATAATAAAAACAATAGAACAATCAGCACATAAAAGCCTTTCTAAATAAATAAAAAATAATAATTTGTGTGTATCGCTGTGATTGTCGTATTCCCCTCTGCAACTCTGACTAAATAACGCAATGTTTGCAGCGCATGAAAGAGAGATCCTGTCACATTCTCTCTCCGTTTGCTGCAATGGAGTGATTGGCTGTGTTCTCTAACAGCTGCGCTATTGCGCTCCTGTCAGGAGAGGTAGGGAGGGATGACAGCGTGACAGAGCGAGAGAGAAAAGGGAAGGAGGGAGGAGATCTCCATTCACCATTTCACACTGCTCCCCGAACCCTTTTCCCGTTCGTGCTGCCGTGGAGGGATCTCTTTAATTGCATTCCAGAGGAATTTCTCTTGCAGCTGGTGCTTCGACTGACAGGAACGAGTGGGAATTGTGAATGACTCCGCCTGGAGGAAGAAGGATTTTGGGTATAAAAAGTGAGAGAGGAGACAGAGGAAATAAGTGCACCGCTTTAACTCTTTTGTCATTTGTCGCTTGCAGATAAGGGACTCCTCGTCCTCATTTCTCACACACTCTTTACTGCAACAGGTTCGGCTGTCTGGGGAGCTCGCGAGCCAGCGTATGTAAATAAAGCGCGGTGTTTCTATAGGCTGGGCGGTCTGCCAGAAAGTGCGCGAGAAACCCTGAAGGTTTTGCGGTGAGAAGCTCACCCTGACTGGATCAACAAGTCTGAAGAGGGACATCTCCTCAAACCATCCGCGAGGTGCATGCAGAGAGGAAAGTCAGAACAACACACTCTGGAGAAAGACTAGAAGACGGACTGCTCTTATACGTGCTTTCACTCGCCTGTATTCGCATCAGTGTTTATCTTGGTCGCAGACTATAGAATGCCTCAGAAATCTCCCAAGTGGGATGTCTGTGTGACATGTTATTTTTCTTAACAGATTGAGCGGTCTTTTTCCAGGATTGGATTTGAATCAGAGAAGGGGGAGGACTTGGATCTTGTGTCTCCTATATATATATATAGACACCCTCTGCATGGTTGAAGGACCCCTGCCCTGCACACGAAGACAACAGCCTGAGACTTTGTCTCCGCTGTGGTTTCTGGTCTTAAAAGTCTAATTTGTTTTGGGGGTTTCTTTTGTCTCGAAGGCTCTGCACTAGTGGATTGAAGCTTGGCTGAATTGATCTTTTGTCTGGTTCTGGGGTTCTTCTCACGGTGGAGCCCCCCGCTCCCGACCCCTCTGAAATCCCCTCCTTCCAACTCTCCCACATGAGTCCCCTCGTACCCTTCCTCCCTCCACTCCCACACACCTCCTCGTCTTCCGTCCACATGCCGCTGCGATCGCAGAGCGTGTGAGAGTAGTCTGCATGTGTGCCTCTGTTTGTGCATGAAACCGTAAGCCAGGATTAGGTGCGTGGAGGGTGATGCGTCTGCAGCTGGCGGATTTAGGATCGGGAGAACCCGAAACCATTCCTACGGGATTCCGCAACCGCTTCACAACCCAAACATCTGTGATCATTTTCCTGCCTGTTGGATGAAGAGCCGTGTCCTGCCATGTCCGAAGCGTGACCGTGGTGGTGTGATCTCAGAGCCGCTGCGTTTATCATGAAAAAGACACGCAGCACCACTCTGCGCAGGGCCTGGCCCAGTTCCGAATTCTCGGACCGCGCTTCGGAGCGCACTCGGTCACGGAGCGAGAAAGACTACCGGCTTCACAAACATTACCCGAAACACTTCATCTCGCACTCCCCTAGAGGATTCCTGATCACAGGTCAGTTGTCCTTTACGCTCCACTGACAGAAGTGATGCTTCATTACTTTGTGAATCTGATTTTACAGCCCTGCTGCATTTTGTTTTCAAATTGAATCCCAAATTTAAAGCTTGATTTGAATGGGTGACTAACTTTCACCAGATCAAGGGCCATGAGATGATTATGTTCGGTTGCATTACAGATGCAGGTCAGCTATTTTTAGCATTCGTTCCACACTGTCTGAACATGCTACTGTGCGTACAAGTGTTAACTGAGTTTTGTTGCATCTGGAGCTTGTTGAGTGGAGTGGAGTTTTATTTCTTAATACTTATGTTTGTTATGTGCAAATATCTCAAGATTGGTTGTAAGGGGATGAATGTAGGGAATGCTACTCCTCAGAGGATTATGGCATCCTGGTTGTAGTTCGCTGTTAGAATGTCAGCATGTTTAACTCTGAGCAGTTGCAACTGTAAATTCATCCTCTTAAATCATTCAGCACCACTACTTTAACAAAGCTAAACTTGTATTTCAAATCCATCGCATTAAATGGGACCTAATATGCCGTTTTGGGGTGTACTTTTCATGTTTTGGGGTCTAGTTTTCATTCTTGAATATTAATTTTTTTTGTGCATTTTTCCATCACCTCTTTTCCCAGTCTGTTTGTAACGCTGGATCAGTGTGTTGTGATTGGTGTGTTTGGATACGTCACTCAACTTAGTTTGAACACACTACTAAAGCAACTCAAACTAGGGGTGCGTTTCCCGTACAACGACGAAGTTCACTGCTTCACTGCCATAGTATGATGCATCGTTTGAGAAATCAGCTAGCTGGTCAAGACTAGGGGTGTAACGGTTCACAAAATTCACGGTTCGGTTCGATACGATACACTTGTGTCATGGTTCGATACGGTTCGCTACGTTTCCAATACAGCAAAAAGAATGAAATGGCAGAGAAATTTCCTTGATTTAATTTTTTAAATTATATTTTTATTAAAACTAACATCATAAAGTATGATAATTTTTAACTTTGAGCAATGATGGAACTATACTTGACTTTTCTTAGGAGCATATAAAACAAAACGAAATGTAATTTGGTAGTAAACAAAGGTTTTTTTTAGTTTAGATTAACATTTGAGGGCAGCAATTGTATTGATAATGTCAAA
The DNA here is from genome assembly GCA_030378365.1 of Hybognathus amarus. Taxonomy (NCBI): domain Eukaryota; kingdom Metazoa; phylum Chordata; class Actinopteri; order Cypriniformes; family Leuciscidae; genus Hybognathus; species Hybognathus amarus. The sequence goes on from JAQIUQ010002106.1 coordinate 109,718, forward strand.
ATAAAACCAACGTGATGTTACTTGAAAGCATTATAGCCTACTATTCCTGCCAAACTTACAGATAGTAGTGTTATACAGTAAATCCATGGTGATGTTGCTGATCTGTGGACACTGGATAGTTCATTCATGGCACAAAGTTTCTTCCTGGTTTCCACGTCAGCGCTGTTTGATCCGTTAATAACGGAGAAATGTGAATGTTTTTCTCACCAGATCTTCACGCCAATTCAAATGTTTTCTTTACTGGATTTGGCTGTGTGGTAACAGTGCTGCTTAATTAAAATCTGCTCGCGCTGCATTGGTCCAAACTGATAAACGGTTCGTCATCCAGACAACCACACAATAACGATGTAGCTCAGTTTCGTTCCACCTGACATTACATTTGCCATTTGATGCTTGGCAATGTTGTGGCCATGCCAGCATCTCTTACATTATGAGCGCGTTTGCCATGCGCGACATGCCTAAAATTGAAATAACGAAATTTTGGTCTGCAGGAAAAAAGAACCGGTTCAAAAATGCGTACCAGAAAACCGAACCGAAAGCCTCGATACCGAACGGTTCAATACGAATATGTGTATCGTTACACCCCTAGTCACAGTACTGTTTCCCGAAACCCATTGTCGCAAAGTGTTCGTTCAACCATGATGGTTTCGCACATGGTGGAGTAATAACTACTTTTAATTAAACTGTTTGAGATCCAATTATCGCTAGATTTTTTTTATATAAATTACAGACATGTCATCTGAGGACTATTTCTAATTGTTCTCAGTTGTTTTGCTTTATTACCAGACTCAATATTTGACTCGTTCTTGCATAGTAGAGCACGTTCGCACATGCGCACTATTCAAACACGATACTTCAAATCTTTTGAAATCTTTTGCTTATTTTGCTCAAGATAAGAATTTATTATGTCCAAATGTGTTGCAATATAGAAATGATGCCTCCAACCACAGGTCAAGAGCTGTCGTTCAAACCACACACTTTGCGATACCGTTGCGAATGTTTGTTGGAACGATGGTTTCAGGAAACACCGACTCGATTGAACTATGCTGATAACAAAGTAACTTGCGATCATAGTTGGCTAACGATGCTTTGGGAAACACTTTCGAGTAATGTGCTGAGTAATGTCCTGAGTAAAGGGCTGCAAAGTTACAAAGAAAATTTTAAATGTAAAAAAGCATAATAGACTTAAAATTTCAAGAGAATTTTTATTTGACTTCAGATAGTTGTATGCAATAAAAGGTTATAGATTTTTAGACTTTCAGTCTAAATGTCTGTCAGTTACTATAATGAATGCTATGATTTTTTTTTTTTATGTTGGTCTGTGTGCACAATGCATGATGCCCTCGCTACGTAAGTGGTGCGCTGAGGGCATTCTCGTCGAGCTAAAATAGTTAAGATTTTTAAGACTGTTGCGATTCTGATGGTAACTATTGCATTACCTTCTCTTGCATTCCATCTTACTGCTTCTGAAACATGAATATGTCCCTGAAGAAATGCGTCTGATCGGGTCTGGTGGACAGTGACCCTAAATCAGCCTAATGATACAATCACTGGTCCCACAGGGAATTTTAATGCTGTGAATTCCAGGCCTAGAAAAGTCAGGGAAATAATTAAATTGTTGACTTTTTTGTGTGTTTAATATAAATTGTTCTGGTAGCTCAGCTCTAAAATATTTGTTTGAGAAACTGCTCGCTTTGATGTAAAACCAAATTCATCCTATGTCTGTAAAAGTAATGCAAATTCAATCTTAATGTCAAAGAGATGTGGGAAGCCTGTTATTCAGGTCTGTACGATTGTCTAATCATTCAGACAATTCATTCGATTATGAAAATGCGTAGGTTTGTGCAACCCTGTTTCATTTAGATTTGCATGTTTATTACATGATGTGCTGTAATCAGATATACTGTATGTGCTGAGACCCGTTGTAGCTATGGTATTTGATCTACGTTGATTACACTTGCTCTTTTTGTGATACTTTAACCCGACTTGTTCAGACCCAGAGGGCAACGTATAACAGGATAAACTGCATCTCATATTTTGATTCGGCTAATTAAGGTTTCCTCTTGGATGTCATTATACCAAATCACTGCAGAGAGATCCCAGACCCAAGCTCAAGGCCTGAAACAACAGAGCGCTCCAATAAAAATAAATACTCTTATTACTGCTGTGCCAGAACTCCTTCGTTACAGCTGCTCTCCTCTGCATTAACGAGAGAATTAAGTGGCGATGACCAAGGATTACCCCATCACAGTTTGATTAGTCTACGTCCAGCAGTCTCACTGACGGAGTACAAGAATAGATATGAGCCAACAATTGGAGGAACCCAGAGCGTCACATGAAGGGCACCACCTGTTGGCTCCCTGAAGTGTTTTTGCCATCCATACCTACCTGGTGTCAGTGGTAGGTGAGTTATGGTTGACGTGTGAGGGTTCACAGCTCAAATTACTCTGGCCTGCGTAAAAAAGCCATGTTCCAGAGGCTTGAGGTAAAGCTGAATAGTGATGGGTTAACTGCATTGGATTGAGGACCCTTCCTTTTCTTTAGCAGCATTGGATGTTAAATGATGTGGTGATTGTGATTGGGTGGCATGAAGCACTAGCATGCAATTCAATGTACGTGGCTTCTTCACTGGCTTGTGGGACGTTCTGTGTTAAATATTGTTAAAATGGGTGGACGATTCTCTTGACGATTGTTAATCTCAACTTGATTGTTCTGTACAGTTCCTTAAAACCCATCATTTACAGAGTTCTTGTGACGGGTATCAAAGCACTGGCATTTGGTTTTGGTTTTAAAGTCTGCTTTTGGTTAGTTGAAGAGGTAGTTCGGCAGTTTGTGATTTCTGCAATCAGAAGGAATCATAAACATCTGCTCTTTTCAATCTTAATGTTCTTTCTGTTAGTTTCCTTCTAATTTTATGAATAATAGTGTAGATACCAGAACTGTATACAAGGGTTGCATATAGACCATATCTGCATTTATTGTCAGTATTTGTTAATTTATTAAAAAAAGGTATATATTTCTTGCCTGAGCCAACAAAATATTGATTTTAGCGGGGCTCTGATTGATCGGGCGCCAGTCATGATTGGCCAATAATAGCTTTATATAGTTTGAACAGTGGTCTCTAAAATGGCAGATCAGAAGAGCCAATTCGGATAGACACAATTTTTCTATGCACAGCTGAAATTGCTTCACCACGTTCACCGGTCAGGAAGTTCTACCAGGTGTCTGAAAAGTACAATTAATTTGCAACGTTTTTGCAGAAATATTGCAGACGACGGCAACACTACAGCAGAGACTGCAAGAAACTAGGGCTGTGCGATCTGAGTGCATTTCTTTCGCTCATCGCGGTGCGCTTTCGTTCCTCTCCTCCCTCACATCCTGACTTTGCTTAGGCCCTACAAATGGTAAACCCACCCCTGGTAATGTCTTAAGAAGTAGTTTTACTTAAAAAAACAACAAACTTTTGCTAATAATTTACTCACCCCATGTCATCCAACATGTCCATGTCTTTCTTTCTCAGCGAAAAAGAAATTAAGGTTTTTGATGAAAACATTCCAGGATTTTTCTCCATATAATGCACTTTACTGGTTACCAAATGGTTCAAGGTCCAAATGAGAGTTTCAGTGCAGCTTCAAAGGGCTTTAAACGACACAGACGATAAATAAGCGTCTTATCTAGCAAAACGACCGGCCAAAATAAATAAAAAAGTTTATGTTTTATAAACACAAATGCTCGCCTTGCTCTGTTCTGTGATGAGCGTTCTTGACTCTCCTGTTCGAACTCGTTCGTCAAAATGAACAAATCTTTTTCCGAAGTCAATTCGTTTGTTTCGCTCGTTGAATGAAGCAAATGAAACGAAAAAAGATCGTCTTCTATTTCCAACTTAACTTCACCGGTAAGTTGGAAATAAAAGCAAGAAAGTTCCTAATCACCGCTCAGAGCGGTAATGGAATATGTTGCCTGTTGCTTGCCAATAATATAGAGTTGACAACTCGTGATACTTTGTCATCGCTTAATTTTTTATACTTAAAATACATTGTCATTGGATGGATGATCAAGTTGTTCATTGGTAGTTTATTATATTTAATGCATGAAATGTTAAAGAATTGAAACTTATTGTAAAGTTTCAAATTAAATAACTTTCGTTGTTATTCATTGATATTCTTGATTAAGCTAATCTGTCAAATGTTGTTAGTATTTCTTACTTTTAGGTTCCTCACATAAATTCCATATTTTTTTTGGTTTAGTTTGTTTTGGACAATTTTATTCATGAAGGAAAGAAACGGTCATAAAGTACTTTGACAAAATGTCATCATCTTATTGTAGTAAATCAAAAAATCGTTGGAAGCATTTGCTCCCCAGATATCTGTTCAAATCCGCAATGACTCTGAATTCCTCACATGGCTTATGTGATATTTTTAGTGTGGTGGCGGTGCGCTGCCGGTTCAAGTGAGCTTGCGGATTGTACAAACCGCCTGACTTCTGTGGCCTGCTTTCTCATTGAGGAGTGTTAGTTGGGGGTTGGAAGGTAAAACTATTAAGAGGTCACAATCATCCGCATTGTTTAGAGATAAAGTTGTAGGCTTTGGCTTTATGGTTAATGCTGAACTTGACCCTGTGATTTCTTGTCTTTCATTTATTCTTCTGTATTTCCAGTAACACATGCCTAGTGTGGAGTGCTAATCCGTGCTGGTCAGTAGGGAAGCCGTGGTATGCGATATCCACTTGCAAATTATGTCGACGGACAAGGTTGATAACTTACAGCTGTACTTTTTTGAATAAACTCCTGTTTAGTTCAATTATATTTGTCGGTATATGAAATCTTTGTTTCCCCAGTTTAGTATTTTCTCAGTCAAGAAGAGTTTTAAAACGATTATAGGGAATTTTATTCTGTCATGGGTGAGTTGGGAGAGAGATTTACTGTTATCTTACCTGGCTATCGTTCAGCACAAAATTACACTGACTGACTATAGGGGGTTTTCTGGAGGAGTTCCCAGAGTCATTAGGAAAGTAATGTTAGGGAAGTCTGTGTTGGTTTCAAATGTGTAATTAATATGAGGCAATAAGTAATACATTTTTGGTTGCAGTCTCCTGGAGAAAAATTGTGCTTGAGTTCGAGGAAAGATTTGTGCATTGCTAATTTAGGAAAACCCATCATATCTTTCAGCCTAAAATGGAAACTTCAAACCACTACATATCTTTAGTCGTTCAGGATCCTCTTTGGACATGCATATACACACATTCTCTAAGTCACATGGAAAATGTCAGGGATTTTAGAGGGATTCACTTAAATGTTGGTGAAATCCCAGATATAGCTTTTGTAGATGCCTAAAATTGGACCTGTGTTATGGGATAGACTTTTACCACCTGTAGTTCTTTACTCTTTACTTTTGTTACGTCCCATAATATTCCAAGATTTTCTGTATTAAGGGATCTGAAACTTTTGTAAAAATAAGACACATATGGTACCGATAGTTTGCCATTAAAATATTAGGAGATTGATTTGTAGGCCATTTATTTAGAAAAGCTAACTGCCCAGATCAGAGACCTTTTTATCTTGAAAGACTTCTTAATGCTGCAATCAGACTTTACTTTGACTCTTCTTATACAATCATTATTTCTAATCTGACCCCACTGCTATCATACTTGGCGTCTTGTCACATAACAGCTCTAAAATAAATAACAGCTGGTCTTGCTGTTCAGGGCATACACAGCAATAGTTGATTTTTCTAGATGGGGCCAGATTAAATGTCAGTAAACCATGTGACTGCGTTTGACCAATTACCCTTATCAACCTCTCCAGCTCTCGCTCTCTTTTCTTTCCTCAAGAACTACTTATACTGGTCTAGCCCCTAATTTAAGGTTAAACTTCACTGCATATCACAGTAGTGATGTAATTAATGAAATGGTGTTTTGGCAAAATCAGAATATTTTGTTCTTGTGAAAGTTTAAGCATTGATACTTGTAATTAGTTTTTGTACAAAAGCATGTCAGGACATGATGTTGAACCATTACAGATCATTAGATATTCAGAAAGGAGCACAGAAGCTTTCTGCAAACATTGTGCTATATATATATATATATATATATATATATATATATATATATATATATATATATATATATATATATATATATATATATATAATTTATTGTTTTATTTTTTTCGTCCAAACTAGTCAAGTGTTTAAAAAAAATCTATTTAATTTATTTTCATAATCATTTGCGATTTGGACTTAATGAAAATTGAAAATGGTAATGAAAAATTTAATTATTTTTTTGCCACAAAACTTGACTACTCCAATAAGGATTGAGAATGTCTTGAGAAATAAACTTACATATTTTTTCTCTTAAGGCGAGACACTACAGGTGAATTTTAAATAATGGATAATATCACCATGAAACTTCCTCAGCTGATTACTTACACAAGTATATAAAAAATGTTTTAAAGTTTTTAAAATTTGTATGTTTAATTATGCATATTAGGCATTATCTCATTAAATATGCACAATTTTGCATATATTTTCAATAGATCTGCACATATGATAAAGCCAGGTGCAAAAATTAAAAAAAGAATTTTACACACAAGATGAAAAAGAAAGTTCAGAGGGATTATGAAAGCAAGATATATGCTTTCATTACCTAGGAAATCAAAATATACTGTCCATACCCTTAAAAAAAACATTTTCGCCATATATTTTTGATTAAAATGTCACATAAATCAGGTCGGGAATGATTTATTAACAAATCCCTCTGAAAATACCTTCAGAATACTGCTAAGTGTGTAACTGGAAAGTTTGGTTAACATAGGTGATACATAGGCTGAAATATTTCTATTGGAGAATGACGAACTCATTTTGAGAAAATTGAGAATACATTTCTATTGGAAAAAAATTGCTCAAAAATAGAATAAATGCTCAGGCCCTTAGTAATAATAACATTTAATATTTCAAGCTCATGAAAACTGATTATTTAATAACATGGCAGTCATATAAGACCTACAACTGCAGTAAGTCCATGTGATGCGAGTGAGCGAATCACGTTAGCAGAAACCAGCAGTAGCCAATGAGATTTCGTCATTAGCTTTAGATCAAGGTGGGTTACTGATAGAAAGGAAATGCCCATATTTGGGTTACATAGTGTTGTGCAGGAGATTTAAAGCTTTACAACGATACCGGTCATGACAGACTTCAGGAAACAGACGGAGCGCGGCATGACGGCTGGAATGCTAACTTCTTGGTAAATTTGGGAGAAATTTACTGCTGCAAGTTCTTTATAGCAGCTGGAAAGAACACATATTGAAGGAGTAAACTAGCCCAAAATCTCAAAACTCATCACTGCATGAAAAATCGATGTTTTTGTCGCCGTGTCTCGTCTTATGCACAGTTAGTATCCTTGCCATATGTGTCCCATTAACGTCTTGCAAAAACCATCAAACATTTCTATGTCACAAACAGTTAATGAATTAATGTGTATTTGTTGGGAAAATCCTTTACTGAGTCATTCCCAGTCATTCATCAGACTGGCTTTTGAGACTGTTATTTACCACAAGCTGTTTTGATTGTTGGAGACTATTTGGGCTTGATTGCCATTTTTTAATGCTTTTGTGTTTGTTTTCTGGTGCTCTATGCATTTTCTTCCAGACTCTTAGAGAGAGGCTTTGGATGCCATGAAAAGAAACGCTTTCTTTAGCCATTTGATTGGATGGGAACTCAAGTATTGGCAAGCCGCTCAAAAATACCATGTGCCCACCACACAAGTGCACACAAACACACTCGATCACACACACAGTTGCACCATGTTTTCATTGTCCATGATTTATTTTGGATTCTGAAGATGTCGCAAAGTTCTCAGCCTCTCTTTGCCGTCTTTCTCTGTATTTCAATCCCAAAACCAATGCTAGTGCCTTCATGTGATGGCGTGATATCAGTTCAGATTCAGCATATGACATTAAGTGAAGTGTTAAATCGGGTTTTCAAACTGCGTATCCACAGAAGATCTGAGAGACCTTTTTAGGGCTATCATAACCATAGTGTTAACTTAAGATGTTAATTAAAAATGTTTAATGCAACAGTTTCTCTTAGTCACGATCACCCTTAGCTTTTTTGGTAACACTTTACCAATAAGGTTTCATTTGTTAACATGAACTACGCTAATAATAAACTTACACTTTACAGCATATATTAATTTTTGTTAATGATAATTTACAAAGACATAATTAAAATCAAAAGTTGTATTTGTTAATGCCTTATGAACTAACATGAACATGCTTTATTTTTTTTAAATAACGTTAACAAAGATTAACAAACACACTATTCATGTTAGTTAATACATAAACTAATGTTAACGAATGAGACCTTATTGTAAAGTGTTGCACTTTAATGCAGGAAAAACCCTGAATGACAATATAAAAGTGTGTTGCTCCTATAATATAAAACATACTCTTTTTTTCACACTGTATAAATTAGTCTTTATGCATGAAAGTGTATAGCTGCCCTCATATATTTTAAAAAGAGGGTCCCTCACAAGAGGATTGTCATATTTGGGGCTAGGCTAAATAAATCTCTGTTCTATGCCATATGTTATTTATATGTGAAATACAATGGGTCATACACTTGCTCTTTAAAACAATACTCTTAGTATATTGTAAAACTGACTAATTGGAGCATCAAGTAACACACATTGGATTTGAGTGGCAAGCTTTATTTGATAATTCATAGCAAAGGGTTAGTTTACTTTTCACAAAACTTTTGCTGATAATTTACTCGGCTCCATGTCATCCAAGATGTCCATGTATTTCTTTCTTCAATTGGAAAAGAAATTAAGGTTTTTGATGAAAACATTCCAGGATTTTTCTCCATATAATGGACTTCAGTGGGAACCAAACGGTTCAAGGTCCAAAAGACAGTTTCAATGCAAACTGTTCAAAGGGCTTTAAACGATTCCAAATGATGAATAAGGGTCTTATCAAGTGAAATAAAAAAAACAAGTTTAAGTTTTATAAGCTCAAATGGACGCCTTTTGTACTGCAGATGCACGTTCGTGACTCTCCTGTTCGAACTCAATCATCAAAAATGAACAAATCTTTTTCAGAGTCAATTCGTTCGTTGAATCAACCAAATGACTCCAAAAGATTTGCTCATTTTGATGAACGAGTTTGAACAGGAGAGTCATTTGAGCTTATAAACGTTAAACTTTGTTATTTATTAATTAAATGAGCGATCGTTTCGCTTGATAAGACCCTTATTCATCGTCTGGAATCGTTTAAAGCCCTTTTGAACAGTTTGCACTGAAACTGTTTTTTGGACCTTGAACCGTTTGGTTCCCATTAAAGTGCATTATAAGGAGAAAAATCCTGGAATGTTTTCATCAAAAACCTTAATTTCTTTTTAACTGAAGAAAGAAAGACATGGACATCTCAGATGACATGGGGGTGAGTAAATTATCAGCAAGTTTTTTCAAAAGTGAGCTACTTCTTTAACAGTAATCATCAGTGTTAAAAGCCTTGCCTTTTCCTGGATCTGTAGAGTCCATCTCTGTATTGGTCTTTCACATATTTTCTCTGTCCTTTTCCTATTCGTATCCTAGCTGACAGAGTCTCAGTAAACTGTAAGATGTCTATGGGCCCCAACGTCGGAGCCACTGCGAGTTCTCCGGCAAAATTAAAATCTGCTATGCAGCCCTTTGGCATTTATAATCACAGTTTTTACTTTTCTCTTTTTTGTTTCCCTTCCAGTTATTGTAGAAGTGACTGAAGCTGTTAACCTTGAAGTTTCAAAGATGACTTCAGCCTACTAATGTACTTTCTTTCTGTCTCAAGCATTCTTTTAATCTTTTCATTCATCAAGCTTACATTTGAAACTCAGTTCAGGCTGTAAATTGACAAGAATGCAGGGATAGAAAGCCTTTTTAACATAGGCAAGGTTGTCATCACCTCCTTTCCACAAGGGCTGTGCAGTGTCATGCATGCATTTCTAATGAAGAGCGTAAAACTTCAAACACATCCAGAACTCTTTTGTGGTTTTCTCCGCTTATTGCACTGTAAAGGACAGCATTCATTTTGGGATATGTCATGCTTATTGCCATTAACTATTCAGTTTGATTCATGTCACGGTGAGGCGATGCCTTGAGTTAAATCAGTTTTGGCAACTAATTTGGGGTGGGTCAGGATAGTTGACTGATTTATCTTTTCTTTTTTTTTCTTTTTAATATTAAATTAGGGGTGGGGAATGAATTCAGAGATGCTGCTGCTGCTACTCTGAGAAGGTTTTAGTTGTGCTTTAGCTTAAATATTAAACTGCAAAACCCTTTCTGAGAAGTTAAAGGAGTAGTTCACTTAAAAAAAAAACTTTTGCTGATAATTTACTCACCCCCATGTTATCCAAGATGTCCAGGTCTTTCTTTCTTCAGTTGAAAAGAAATTAAGGTTTTTGATAAACATTCCAGGATTTTTCTCCAGATAATGCACTTCAATGGGAACCAAACGGTTCAAGGTCCAAAAGACCGTTTCAGTGCAAACTGTTCAAAGGGCTTTAAACGATTCCAGATCGATGAATAAGGGTCTTATCAAGTGAAACGATTGCTCATTTACAAAAAAATAACAATGTTTAAGTTTTATAAGCTCAAATGCTCGCCTTGCTCTGTTCTGTGATGCTCATCGTGACTATCCTGTTCGTTTATCAAAATAAACGAATCTTTTTTCATGTCATTTGGTTCATTCAACGAACGAGAATGAACGAGTTGACTCTGGAAAAGATTTGTTCATTTTGATGAACGAGTTCGAATAGGAGTCACGAACGCGCATCACAGAACAGAGCAAGCTTATTAAAACAATTTGAGCTTATAAAACTTAAACTTTGTTATTATTATTTTTTTAAATGAGTGATCGTTTCGCTTGATTAGACCCTTATTCATCATCTGAAATTGTTTAAAGCCCTTTGAACAGTTTGCACTGAAACTGTCTTGGACCTTGAACCGTTTGGTTCCCATTGAAGTCCATTATATGGAGAAAATCCTGGAATGTTTTCATCAAAAACCTTAATTTCTTTTCGACTGAAGAAAGAAAGACATGGACATCTTGGATGACATGGGGTGAGTAAATTATCAGCAAATGTTTTTTTAAAGTGAACTACTCCTTTAAAGTCCCTTTTAAATGATCAGCATTGAAGTTAAATGCACATTCTTGCTTTCAGGCTTTACTTGCTGATCTGAGAGATGGACATCTTTACAGACAACCCACTGTCCGGTCAGATTATGAAAATATGTAGTTTTGCATTTCCCTGATATGTACAGAATGCCCTTCCACAGTTTTTCAGATCTTGAATTACATTTGGTCCTGATAAACATTAAGTTTTGTGTAATGAGGTCATAATTCATATGACAGATTCATTTAAATGAATATTTATATTTATTTACTGAAGCTCTGTCTGAGAGTCTTTTATTCCAGATGTTTTTACTGGTGTTTCGGCTTTGTGAGCAGACAGTCACTGGTTTGATCTGAGCTCTTAGATCTTTAGGATTTGTTGCTAGATGAAATCTACATTTTGGGAGAATGTTTTAGCTCAGTTCAAGGTGTTCATACTGACAGACAGGATCAGTAAGATTGGTAGCTTTCCTTTGATAATAATAAAATTTATCAAAAAAAATATCATATGATATGATATCAGCTTTCCTTTATAATATGGAAGTGTATGTATAGTAATGTAATAGTAATAGTAATGTTTTGTAGATGGATGGATGGAATACTATTGAAAGAAATCTAAATAACCTAGTTGAGCTCACTAATTGACTAGTCAATTTTTGGCAACACAGTTGATTAGTTGACTGTTGTGACCCATGACTAATGTGCCATGACATCTATTACTGCCTCAGGTCCTGAGCGAGGCCTGACCAATCATTATTGGCAATTCTGTCACTATTGTCTTTATCAGATATTAACTGTGTTAACAGTTGGAGTTCAGTGTCTAAACCAGAATCATTTGCTTGTTCCACATCAGCGTAAAGATTCCTATAATGTTGTTGACATACGCACATGTACACACACCTATATGCACAACTCTTTCTGACATGTCGGCTCCCACACATACAATGCGGCATAAAGGATGCTGCAGAGCATGCTGGGATACAGAATGAACCCGTTAACCCGCCACGGCCCCTCGGCTGTCTGATGCAAGAATGCCCCCTGTGGAGAAACACACACATACTCGCACATTTACACCAACATGCACTCGCTTTAATGTCTGTTTTTGAATATCTAAATAAATCTTTCATAAGCACCCAGGCAGGGAGGCGAATATGTTCTCGGCACATATTTAATTTATGAGGTTTATTTTATTGATTTGTTTTGAGTCAAGAGATGCATTTAATGAAAGATAAGTGATAATGCATGATAAAACATTTTAGCATTGACTGAAAACGGGTTGTGAATGAATCCGTCAGTCTGGTTTTGTGAACTAAATCAACTAATTAATTGAAAAGATCCAATTCAAAGGACAATTTATGTATCAGACATCACGGTTTCATGTCAGTCTTTCCTCGTGTTCCTCAATCCATCACTTAAGAAGACTTAACATGTGAAGAAGTGGCTTGTGAACCAATTTTATGACGCTTTTTTTGTAATTTTGGAACTTAAAGAAATGGGGAAAAAAACTTCACTGAAGAATTATGGTTTGAAAGGACAGGGTGAGTGAATAATTTCCAGATTTGGGTGAACTGTTCCTTTAAATGTTTCTTTCATGTCATTATCAGAATTGTTGTAGAATTATTTAAAGAGATCCTATTAGGCTCTTATACAAAGTCTTGATTTTGTTTTTGGGGTGTATCTTGAATATCTTTTCATGATTGATTTGTTATTTTTACGTATTTTTATTTTATTACATCTCCTCTATCCACAGTCTGGGATTATGCGCCATTTTGATGAAGCCCCTCCTTCGCAAAATACGAAATGTGCTGTGATTGGTTAGCTAGCCCAGTGTGCTGTGATTGGCCTAGTGTGCTTTGCCTTTGATTGACTCCATTTAGTGCGTTTGGGAAGTGTCCCGCCCCTTCATAACAGCTAGCTCTCACTCAGATGTAAATAGCCTTTTAAGGATGGAGTCAGATTTCAAACCAATAGCTGGGTTTCATATGACGTCACGCCACTGCGTTGCCATGACGCCGTGAAATGCAAATGAAGGGCAGGAAGTGATTTGCTGTATTTAGAAAGCACTATTGCAAACTCAAAAGGCCTATGTTTTTGCTATGCCTATTGTTTATGGTTAATTAAATCGATCAAACCACATGGAGTTTTTAATTGTGTACCAAAAGTTGTTGTTCATAAAATGCAAGAAATTATCTGGAAAAACGGATTGCAAACCTACGTCTGCGGTCGTGGGAACCAAATTGGAAAATGCCCGTGTGTGCGGGGATCACTTCGTCGAAGTTGAGTTAATACAACTTAAGTGGCTATGTTTGTGTAACGTACCAGTTTCTGAACTTTGTAAAGTCAAAGTATGCCTGTAAGACGAGGTAGTTGCTGATATCTACAGCCTCGATGGCTGGAAAATCTCAATTCAGTTGAAAAATCGCTCCTCTTCATAAAATAAGGATCACATCCAACATATGTTCAATTTTTTTTTTTTTTTTTTTTTGTCTTTCTCTTGTAATAGCATATAAAGTCGTACAGTACGGACTTTCCTCCATCTCATCCATTGCGCTCTTCACTCCAGGCCCTCCCTCTGAATTTACGCGCTTACATCATAATCATGTGACTGAAACCCAGCTATTCAAGCCTGATTTAGACTTCTTAATAATAATAATGTTAACAAATGAGGATTTTGCAGAGCGGATTTCATTCATTGACTATACAAGCTTGGATTTCACAGGACGTTTCAGAGTGGTATGCTTTGTTTTTGCATACTTTATACGATGTTATTATACACAATTTAAACGTGATATTTGTCAGAAAACTATGGTAATCCAAACAGTAGCCTAACTGACACCTTAGATTCTTTTAAATAAAATATCTCTTTGGAGTGAACTTTTTTTTTTTTGTGCTCAAACAGCAACAATACATTTACTAAAGTTGAAAAAGTGTAAAAGCATAACAGGACCCCTTTAAATGATATCTAGAGGAAATGGCACGGTGTGTAACTGCTGGTGTTCTGACCTGGTTTATGTTGCATGTACATGATTTACCCTGTGCATTTCAGTATATATTTATCTCTCCAACACACTGGAGAATATTTGTTAAATGATGGATGAAATCAGTGTGTGTGTGTGTGTGTGTGTAGAGAGACAGCATGCTGTTTAACACCCTGCATTTAGTATCATATAATACTTTTTTTTTTTTGGTCATATCGACCAGCACTAGTTCAAAGCAAACCTTAACAAAAATGTATTGCTTAAACATTGCTCTATCCATACTTTTGTAGAAATGATACTTACAAACATACTTTTGTTTGAAAATAAAATAAACTATCAACCTATTGGTTTTCTCTTTTGTTTAGGGCCTTTCTTCTTTACCAAAAGATCTTTTGGTACGTAGTGATCCGATCTAGCTTAATGGTGTGAGAACAATGTAAACGCTTCTACTCACACAATCGCATACACACCTTTCCTTAGTGTTTGCTCACCATTGGCGGAGTATCAGGTGTCATGTCCTCAGGGTCACACAACAGAACCGGTATAGTGATGTCACTCTGACAAGCATGTGAGTATATGAATGACTGACAAATGTCTGCATAATGAAGCACGAGTCATCATTGGCGTGTTTTCCAAAATATGTTACATTTTAAAAGTGTGTACTAGCATATAGCTGGCCTCAAAGCCAATAGACATGAAATATAATTTTAATTGGGTCTTTAATATCAAGCCAGTGTGTTTGTTTGGTTGAGTTTGTTTGTTTAATGTTGCCATAGCACTCGCTCTGTGTGAATGGGTTCAATTTGAATGACAAAGACGCTAACGGAAGCCCCTGCTTCACTGTGGGGTATTGGCAATACAGCTGTAATCATTCACATCAAAACCTTCACAAGCCAATGATTTCTGTATTATATTTAAAACTTAGGGCCGATTTCGACATTTTCAGCTCCAATTGCATCACAGATGTAATGCTGAAGTGATCTGTGGAGTGTATGTGGAGGGCAGTCATTTTTTTGAGCTTGTATTAGTTTTCTTTGATGTCTACCCTTGAGCTGAGCCATGAAACCAAGTCTTTTTTGTGTGTGTGTGTGTGTGGAAAACGTGCCAAACAGTCTGAGCTTCTGTTTTCTAAGAGGCTGCACATCTCATTCATTTAGGTTGTGCCGTGATTGAAGTCAGGCAGATCCACGGGGCATAAACATGCTGCCACACGAATTGAGAGGGAAAATGCCGCCTGACAGCTTTCTGAACGTTTTGATCCGTCCTGGAGATCGAGGCAAGATTGAAGTAGCCAAAAATTGTAATTCTTTCATATCTGTGGCACTTTCAATTTCACCACCTTGCATGTCTAGACTTTCCGTACCACCATCTAGTGTTACAACCAACAGTAACTAGAGAATTATGGTGCGTTCAAGTCCTTCCTGGGAAGTTTGTATTTTAGGACTTGAGAAGTTGTGTGTACTTTCGTCAGAGCAAGATGGCTGTGTACCTTCTCTTATTAATGACACATTGTTTATAAACTCTACTTCTGGAAAATGAAGAACAAAGAATGTGCATCAGGTGTGTTTTCTTTTTAAAGTTTTTTTTTTTTTAAATTAATTTATGAAGCCACTGTGAACTCTATTGTTCCATATGATATTGATATTACAGCGCTGTTATATTTTTGTACAGGGAATTCGCTTATTTTGTTGTAAATGAAAAAGCCTGACAATGTCACTGGTAAAGCCTAGTTCACACTTACATGATTTTTAAGCCCCATTTGCAAATCGTTAGAGCTCGCCGACAGGTCAGGGTGTTATCGCGTGCAAGTCAAGGGAGATTAGGGGGACGCTCGCCAATATGTTAGTATGAAAGAGCCAACAGACGCATCAGAAGACGCTCGGCAGACGCTTCCCAGGCACGTGTCGCCGAGCCCAGAAAAATATCAAGCTGTCGCATCGACTCAACCTCACGTGATGTCATAAGCTACAGCCAATCAGAGCAAGGCATGGGTTGAGGTCACCTGGTAATTTGAATTTGTTTGCGTTTTTTCTCAGAGCAAATCATCGCGGAAACAGTTTGCAGCACTAGTTTCTGTCTGACGTCCATATTCGCATGTTGTGTTTGTCTTGTTTGTGGCTGTTTGCGTCATTTCAAGAATAGCCTATTGTAATTAGCAATTCATTTAATTTTACTTGTGAAGCAGACAAAGCTTCTAGCTGAAGTTTTTATATTGCATTATTTCATATTTTTAAGGTTATCTGATAATCATACTCTGCATCAAGTCACTCGTATAATAGCTATCACCATTCAAATGAATGCATGGTTCAAACTGTATTGTAATGTGTGTAAGGCTCCAATACAATTATTATAAGAATTATTCCTCACAAATCTCTGAGTAAAATTGGCTTTCTCTGTTATTACAGACTACAAATTACAATTATTATTATGTATATCATATATTTTCATTTATATTCTTAATTATTCATTTTCCTGTCTCAATAGGGTGATCTTGTAGAGAAGTTCGCAATGGCTGGGACAGACTTTTGCCTTAAAAAGACTCCGTCTAATCTTGTTTATGTGAAATAAGTCTGCTCCCAAAGCAGGATCAAATCAATCTAATAGTCAACAATAATATCCAGAAAACTGAAACTTTTTTTGGTGGGAAAAAAACAAACAAACAAACAAAAAAACATTTTATTTATTATCATTAACCATTGTACTGCTTAATGTTTGTGGAAACCATGCAAAAAAAAAAAAAAAAAAATTAGCATCCTAAATACATTAATGGTCACTTTTACTATTTTATAAAATAATAATAGTTAAAAAAAAAAAAAAAAAAATATATATATATATATATATATATATATATATTTATTTATTTATTTATTTATTTATTTTAAAATAAAGTGCAAACCAGTCTATTGGTAAAAACACTTCCAAGCAAATGGGACTTTACTATATTTTATCATTCAGTATTGATTCACAGTGTGATTAACGGGTCCTTTTATAGGGAGATCTGTCAGTCAGCCCTGGGAACCTGAATTAATTTCAGGGGCCGACTGCATGAGACAGCAGATCCTCTGTGTTTCTGAATAAAGCCTGAGCCTTTTGTGATTGCCCATGTGTCCTTCAAGAGACCACCCCTCCCCCATCCCACAATAACCCCCTCCCCCCTTTCCTTCCAGCTCCTCCTCACACCCACTCGCCAGACCATGATCACACACACTCATCGTTTGCCTTGAGATGGAAGTGACGTTGGATTTGGGTCATTTGACTCTTGTGCACAAAACCGGAATCTCCTTCCCCACAATGCAGTTGTAGTATTAATAATAATAAAAATAAAAACAATAATAATACATTTTATTTGTAATGCGCCTGTCTCATACTTAAAGTGCTACAATGTTACAGAATACAACATAATAAATAATGCAAAGTATATAATATAAAAAATCACAATAATTACACATTTGTACCACGTAAGTTCTAAACTAATGCGCTGCAGCATTGTAACACACACACACAGACAGTAGCTCACACATCACGTGCAGATCGCGCAGAAACATTTAGTAGTGCAGAAATGTGATGTTAACACTGTTATGTGATTTAACAATAAAATAGCTTAGAAGCTGAAGAGCTCTAGCATATATTTCTTAGTAACTAAAACCTACAGCTTCACCACTATTAGTAAAGAGACGCTGCCAAGTACAATAAACACATATAAATGCATTCAAATAAATGTAAACTTACTTTATCTATATCTGGTTTAGAACGAGCAGAAATCAGTGGCAAATATAACAACCCAAAGACAAAAGAACTGATAAAAAATAAGCTGTTATGTTTGTTGGAGTGCTATGTCATATGCAATAGTTGTGCAACCATGTTCGAGTCTCAGCTCGAGGTTCAGGCTTATTTGTTCATTAATGACGTTATCAAACTCGTCGAACTTTAAACTCGCATAACTATTGATTTAAAAAAAAATCTAAAGTAATTTAACCAGTAGCGTGAGGATGTATAATTCAAAAAAGTTATATATATATATATATATATATATATATATATATATATATATATATATATATATACTGTAAAAATGAATATCCTTTATCTAATCAAAAAAATTGTGGCAACAGATTACAAGCAATATTATTAATTAAATTTAACAAATTAGAATTGAGTAATAATTAATCAAATGAATTCCTTAAAAGTTAACCATTTAAAAATGAGTAAAACTTACAACAACAACCAAAAAACATACATTTAAGTCACCATTATGGTGATCAGTGTTCGTTTTAGGTTAGAGTTCTTAATTAATATTTAAGAAAAATATTTAAAAGACGCCTGTCTGTTAGTGAGATATTTTTGTAAACATTTTTGGTGTAAACTTTACTCATTTTAAATGGTTAATTTTTAAGGAATAATTTAATTAATTATTACTCAATTCTAATTGGTTAAATGTAATTAATAATATTGCTTGTAAATCTGTTTCCCACAATTCTATTGATTAGATAAAGCATTTTAATTTTAACAGTGTATTGCAGTTACAATAATCAACCCTAGATGTAATAAAGGCATGTATAATCCTCTGCATCAGGCCTAAAGAGTACGGGTCTAATACAGGTGATTGTTCCGAAGATGGGAAAAAAGCATCTTTTTTTGTATTAAAAGTAATGCATTTTCCACATTGAAACAACGTGTGTTGTGCCTGATTCCTTAAATTATTAATTAGCAGAATGTGGCATAGTGTGGAAAATCTAGAACCTGAAAACGAGCAGCGGAAAGAGAGACAATAATGGCTAGTGGAGGAACAGACACTAGGTACAACAGGGAATGCGTTGCCATAACAACCTTTTCCGTAAGGGCCCGCCCACTGAGACTGTGTCAGTGGGCATTCCTGGGAGTGAGCAAGTGTTGTAAGGACCCCCCCACCCCCCATTAAAAAAAACAGTGCAAGCTCAGCCACCATTGGTCACACCTCCCCCTCTCTTTGTGTGGACCAGAGCATGCTGGGTAAGACCCTGGAGTGAATGCTCATTTGTCTGTGGAAAGCTCTCGGACGGATCCTTCAAGTCCGCTTGGATTTTAGGAGCTGGAGCCACACGGGATAAACCGAGGTAGAGCTTGATCTTCTTCTCTATTTCATCGCAGCCACGGCTGTGTTTCTGTTGCACGTTCATCTGCACGCGTGCTGTCGCGTTGTCAGAATGAATCACAAAGAGGGGTGGGGTTGATCGGGAGGTGTTTGGACAAAGAGCCCAAGCTGTGGGGGGATTGTTTACTAGCCAGCGTCAGGCGTGAGCGCGTCTTCTGCGGACCTCCTCCTCCATTATCTGATGCCGAACGCCTCCGGGAGCAAAACACATTCATGTTCGCTAATTCGAGGATGGTTGTCTCTCTATCATCCTCTTTTCCTCCGCTCTCCATGTCATGCGTCTCGCTTGTGTTTTATTAACCCTGTCAGTGCCGCGCTGATCTCACCAGGGCAGGGATGCAGCTGTCGTGGGCTGGATCAGATAAAGGAGGACTGCGTTTTTAACCCGTGTCGAAGCCATCAGACGAGCCCCCTGTTCTGGGCCTACTGTTTAGAGGGGTGGGGGTGGACAAATGGAGCAGGACGATCTGAAAATGTCTGCCGTTCTCTGCCTCCCTCCCTGCTGGGGGTTAAAGCTGACAGCAACACCACATGTTTTCCATTTCGCGTCTGATAATGCAGCTCTTTGTTGCATGTGAGGTCACTTCCTGGTTTCCCAGATATCTGTGAAAGTTTCCACGGTTCAGTTGATATACTTTTCCACCCAAAGCATCTGTAAGTTTTTTTAAGGCTTTCCTTTGTGATTTAAAGTACTATGGTACAGTGATGCTGGCAGGGGCGTAGGAGCAATTCTGAACCTGGGGGGACATTAAATGCTAGGGTATACCCCCCGTGAAAATTTTTTGAAAAATAAACCATTAAATTACACTTTCTGGAGAGTTTTGTGCAGAAATTGTGGCTTACATGCATGTGAAAAACGGTTAAGATACTTTGCATTGTTGTAGTATCAACATGTTAGGGCATTTACATTACTGTTAATCAGTCATGTACTGATTAACTCAAATAAATGGTTGATTTGATTTCCATTAACTATAAAATATTAAAAAATAAAATCAATCTATCCCTTATGGAAAGGTTGCTTGGTAGCTAAAAGTAGGTCTAGCAATTATATTTCAAGTTTTTCACACAGATCAAACACAATGCTGACTGAATATCGCTAGGTTATATTGAGTAGCCAGCTAGCAGTTCTCTTGGCAGTTTGCTGATAATCCGGTGTCTGAAGTAAAATGCTCAAAACATCTCCTGAGAACAATACCAACCAAGTCTTGGTTATTTAATTTTGGTTTAGTCTTATTTTCCTTACCTTGTCATTCAAGGCCAGGGCGCTTTTGTTCATTTCTGGAACTTTTGCGCGCTTCCACATCCTGTGCAACTACAGATCTCCCAGGAACATATTGATGCGTACATTTATCCGCATCACCTAGAGGCGCATGCCGCGAGCGGTACACGATGCCGCGATCATGGTCGACTGACGACTTAAACAGCTGAAGAATACCTGCTGTTTTTAAAAATTGAATTATGTATTTAAAAGTTGCAGAATGGATTAATCGGGAGACTCCAAAATTGGCAGGCAATGCAATTTCCCTACATTGGGAAATAGTGGGGGGACAAAACTTAGATTTTGAAATGTGGGGGGACATGTATAATGGCTCCTACGCCCCTGGATGCTGGGTTGTTTCAACTCAAATTTGGGTCAAATATGGACAAACCCAAATGTTGGGTTAAAAATGTATTTTAAAAAAATTACAGTTGAAAGTGAAAGCTGAAGTTGTTTTAAAATTGTTAACCCAACATTTGGGTTTGTCCATATGGTTACACTTTATTTTAATGTGTCCCTGTTACAGTGTAATTACAGTCAATACCGTCCATATTTTACCCAAATTCGGGTTAAAACAACCCAGGATTGTTTAGAGTGTAGTAATTTGTCTATTGTCTATTGACATCCAAATACTTTAAAGAATTTGTTCAGAATTGTCCCTCTTTACAATTTACACAAGTTAAACCAAATTTTAGTGTAAGAAGCTTTCCAAACATTATTTGTGTTATTTTGTTCATTTTCTTCTTCTTTTTTAATGGCTAATTAAAATCTTTCCTCAGTTTTACTGTTGTAAGTGATTGAAATGAGTAACAGGTCCTTGATCATTTTTAAAAATGCTGTATAATTGGTAATGTTTATTAATTCCAATAAGGTTCAATTCACAAGCAAATGACTCGCATGAATTGGTTTTGTGAATTATGTAGCCCTCAATCGGGTCATGGGGTCTATACGACCCAATCGACTTTTACTTAACAAAAAAAAGGTTCCCTTCATTTCAGTGGAAAGATTTTGTGACTTTTCATACATTATCTATCTATACACACACACACACATACACAAAATGGGCTTGATTCGGTTGTTCTGAAGGTATGTAAAAAAAAAATGTTTACACTTCTGGTCCAATATGACCCCACATTGAAATGAATGGGAAATGTGGAAAAAAAAAACTAAATATATTTTCTTCATGTGTCAAAAAAAAAAAAAAAAAAATCCGGCATAAATCTGAAAATTTTTACACCGAAATGAAGGCCTAGTACCAGAGCAAAAATGCAATGTATCATAAAAAAAAAAAAATTCATATGCTAATGCTAAAGCTAATGGTGTAGTTGAGGAATTGTGTGGTATATGGATACAAAAATACTTTATATCTCCAAAAACACAGCATTAATGAATAAATGAGAAGTAAACTAAAAAATTATATATTATTTGTATGAATAAAAATGTATATTTTTTGTACAATTACTCAATCAATTGTTGGGGTCGTATAGACCCCGAAGCTCAGAAGTGTAAACAGGAAACAAAGACCATTTGAAGGTTAAAAAGACTCTCAAAATCAGCATTTACTCCCTGAATAGTTTAAATTCTTAGTGATTGATTGATTATTTATATGATATTGTGTGTGTGGAAAATGTTATTTGTGTAATTTGTTTGGTTTGCACAAAAATTAAATATAGCCTACACGTCATCAGTAATTAATTATACAAAAATATCTTGAACAACTGAAATTTGCTAGTAGTTTTCTATTCACTTTTATAAAAATCCAAATCTCCCACAGAGTATTTTATTTGAAACAAACCGCAGG
Organism: Hybognathus amarus; assembly: GCA_030378365.1. NCBI lineage: Eukaryota > Metazoa > Chordata > Actinopteri > Cypriniformes > Leuciscidae > Hybognathus > Hybognathus amarus. The sequence continues at coordinate 132,029 of JAQIUQ010002106.1, forward strand.
ACTTTGAGTCCGAAACACACCATGACAGTTTGCTGCAGATGTTTGAGTTTCAGTACTCATTGTAATGCAGAGAGCTGGTTGCGTCCTGCTGTTGAATGCTATCATCACCATCACAACACGCATGGACCATCAGAGAGATCAAAGCTCACTCAGGAAGCAGAGAGAGCAGCTCTTTCCCTTTTGTCCTCTTTCACTATACGCCTATTGTGTAATGAAACCAATTTTTCTGGAATAAGACCTAGTTTGATCGGAAAACAGCGTTTATGCCAAAGTACACTTGTGTAGTGAGGAAAACCGCAATGATTGTTTGGAGATTTTAATATTCTTGCTTTTTTTACTTTCTTGCTGGGAATTGTATTTTTTTAAGACATTAGTTTTTTGGGGGTTAAAAATGATCCAAAATACATATTTGAGAAAACACATAACCAGCCAGTGTTCAAAACTATCTGCTTGCCGTAGCTCGAATTCAAAGCGGTAAGCTTGTAATAATGTTTTTAATTCCAGTGGTACTGGTGGATTTCTGGGAGATTTGAGCATGTCTTAACATCTCTACACATAAAGAAGAGTCTGGGCTAGTAGACTATGAGTGTGAGGATGATTATAGCCTTTTCTCACAGCACTTGATATAATTCAACTTATCAATTTGATGGCGGATCCAGAAAGGTTCAAACGACAATCACTAGTGACAACAGATTTACCCGCTGTAAAATACAAAAGACTTTGTTCGGACTTCGTAGCGGCTACAGAAAAAAAGAGACCGCAACCAGACCCATGCAAAAACAAGGATAATATCGGAAGGACATTACATGTAGTCACGCAATGCTTGCTTACGTTGTTAACATTAACAATTTGAGAACAAAATATAATTTGCACGGTTTTGCGTGATATGATAACTTAGATAAGTTAGATTTAATCAGCGTGTTTTACTGCAATGTCAGAACCAGAAAAAAGTGGATGTTTCTTACTAGTTCAGAGGATATTTTCTGGGGAAAATAATTATATTGGTCATACATCCAAAAAGATTAATCTGTGATTCTGAATGCCAATATTCGACACCGCGCGGTGACTGACAGCAAACATTGTGTTCATCCACACTGAGCCGTGTCGAGGGTGTTGAAGTACAACTCGCGTAAAGTTGATAATTCCACGAAATGACTGCAATTGCAGATTTCGAACAGAGATGGCGACAAAGAGGAACAATGCCGGACTGCAACTTTAAATTATATTGAAAATAGTGAGAATTATGAAGTTTTAAGGGTTAGTTCACCCAACGCAAGAGTTCAAAGAGATTTCCACGAGAATTTGCATTGTTCTACTACTTATTGCGTAATTCTCGCACATGCGTCGGTGGAAATTTCTTGAACTCTCGTATCAGACCCACAAGGAAGAAAAGGATTAGTCGAATAAAGTCGTTATTTTTGTTTTTTTCCACACAAAAAGTATTCTCGTCGCTTGATAAACTTACAGTTGAGCCACATGGAATATTTAAAAATTTTCTTGAATGACTTTCTGGGCCGTCAAGTTTCAGTCCCTTAGGCAGCCTATGTAGCAGTGATCCAGCGCTCAAATTTAATCAAAAATATCTTCATTTGTGTTCCGAAGATGAACAAAGGTCTTACGGGGTTGGTATAGCATGGGGGTGAGTAATTACTGACTTAATTTTTGGGTGAACGAACCCTTAAGTTTAATGGTCTTAAAACTTTTTATATCATAACCTTATATCGTAATATATATCGTTATAATGAGATAAAATGACTCATGGTGATATAAGATTTTGGTCTAAATCGCCCACCCGTGGATGTCAGGTTGTCTAGTTCAGGAGCTCTGTGTGAGAACGTACTGTAGTGATGAACTGAGAAATTGCTCTGACCGCTGGTGAAGTGATGTTTGGACTGCAGTGTGTTTACTATACAATGTCTGTGGTCACGAGTGACTGGGCCGCAGGACCGCAGTCCCAGTCTGGCGGTTGGAGCTCTTTCCTGGAAGGAGAAGGAAAACAGTGATGTCAGTGTCTGTGAGGAGAGGTGGTCTGGCGTAAATATCTCACAGGGGAGATGGAGGATGAGGAAACGGCATTATATGACTGAAATATATCCATGCTCAGGATGTTTAGGCCTAGTTAAAGTGAGTTAAACAGTTTAGATTATTTCTGTAAATATATATAGTCTTGGTTACTTTTCATTTGCTTATTAGTCAAACTTTACAGCTTCTGGTTAAAGACTGCTCATTCAGAATAGAAGAGATTTAGTTTTTTGACCAGCATGTAAGTGACTAAGCACTGTTTGTTTTTGTTTTTTTTTTAAAGTGTTTTTCCATAAGGGTCGATTGCACTATCACAGTGATGTATTAAATGTTAATTAATGCAGTAGCTAACATAAAAAAAACAGTGAACTTTTGATATACTTGAAGTATTTAATGGTTAATTTATAGGTCAATTCAATGTAATATTTATTTCTTATAAATTAAATGTAAACGTTGATTGAACAAAAACAATAGTTTTTTTAACCTAGATTTTTAAATGCTATAAATTGTTGTAGCTGTAAGTTTGTAATATGCGAATACACAAATTCAGATTACAAAGCAGAATTTAAAGTTAACCGATAACTAGTTTTCTTGCTACTACGTGCTTCAAAAGTTTGGTATATTTCAAAGCTTTGATGCTAACCTGAAAACTTGCTGATAATTTACTCATCCCTGTGTCATCCAAGATGTCCATGTCTTTCTTTCTTCAGTCGAAAAGAAATTAAGGTTTTTGATAAACATTCCAGGATTGTCTCCATATAATGGACTTCAATGGGAACCAAACGGTTCAAGGTCCAAAAGAGAGTTTCAGTGCAAACAGTTTCAAGGACTCTCCTGTTCGAACTCGTTTATCAAAATGAACGAATCTTTTTTCATGTCATTTGGTTCATTCAACGAACAAAATTAACGAATTGACTCAGGAAAAGATTTGTTCATTTTGATGAATGAGTTCAAACAGGAGAGTCACGAACGCGCACCACAGAACAAACCAAGGCGAGCATTTGAGCTTATAAAACTTAAACTTTGTTATTTCTTTTTTAAATGAGTGATCGTTTCGCTTGATAAGACCCTTATTCATTCGCCTAGAATCGTTTAAAGCCCTTTGAACAGTTTGCACTGAAACTGTCTTTTGGACCTTGAACCGTTTGGTTCCCATTGAAGTCCATTATATGGAGAAAAATCCTGGAACGTTTTCATCAAAAAACCTTAATTTCTTTTCGACTGAAGAAAGAATGACATGGACATCTTGGATGACACGGGGGTGAGTAAATTATCAGCAAAAGTTTTTTTTAAAAGTGAACTACTCCTTTAAGCTGGTTTCAGCTAGCTATTTTCATTTTTGTGTGCAGTATGCATCAGATGGTCTATGAATGACCAAAGGACAAGGTTAGTTTATTCACTAGTCCATTTAAAGACTCTTGTTTTGCACTTAACTGTTCCTCAGGTAACCACAAACTAAAAGGGTATTCTTCATTGTACATATACAGTATTTGTGTACTGCTCACTAAGATTGTTTGCTATTCTGTTAATCCCGTATTACTTGTACACCTGGTTATTTTGAGCAGGTTTGACAACGTCCTGGTCATTGTTCAAGTAATGGCACCAGGCTAAACTGTAAATAGGACACTTATGCATATGTATAGTTTGTGTGATTCTCCTCTAGAAGAAACACCACCTTTATGTTGATCTATAATCAGCCCCTGATAACTTGTATCCGGCTATGGCATCAAACAGATCTTAGGTCAGCGTTTCATCTTTATCAGTCCTGGCCTGTCATTGCATTCTACCTTTACATGGACACTAGCTCACTTTGTGCACTTCACGTGTTTTGTCTTAATCAGCTTACTCTTGTTCTTCACCTGCCAGGAAGGTGCATTAACAGTTTGTTTCTGTCTTCGCTTTGCACAGCTGATAAGCTCAATCTGGATATAAGAGATCCATGCTGAGCTACTTACCCAGGTGCCAAGGCCTGCTGACTGGGAGTGCTGCTTCCTCTGGATGTCTCTTCTAGGCCTTTACTGGAGAGTACAGCACCAGATGTTCTGTGCTATTTTTAGGAGAGGTCTTTGAGCAGTACAGAATGTAGGTCGGTTCAGAGAGCAAATGTTAAGTCGATAGTTGAGGATGCTATAATTGTCGTAGACAGATTTGATTTCGGTAGGCTAAAGGTGTGGGATATGTCATTTCTGCTGCAGGGCTGTTCGAAAACAGTGACTAAAGATTACAATGTTTTTGGAAAGTGATTTTTGTTGGACTGCCAGTAATTTGTTGCCAAGGAGTGGTTTCTCAGAGCTTTTTCTCTGCATTATTCATGGGAATAAACTCTTTTAATCCAATCACTGCACTGTATTATGCATGAGATCGCATTACAGCTGAGAATTCAAATGTCACAAAAGATCGATGTGGTACTGTTCGTTTACCTGCCGGTTCAGATTTGCGTTCGTTCATGTCGTAAGTGTGTGTTCCTTACGTGTTGTTTGCGTTTTCCCCACAATACATTCAGAGCTGGATTTTGACCAGGAACAATATGACCAAATACCAAATATGGCTGTAACAATATTTAATATGTAACAAAACACGGATACATTTCTGCACGGAACGCCACATTGAGTTTAGCAACGCGGATCATAGTTCATATCTGGACTGTTTTATACATTTTTTTTTGTATGTATCATTTACGGGGATTCAACAGTGGAAGAATAATTATAAAAGAACAGCTGTCTGGTAAGCATCATACAAATACTTCACAGCAATATAAATATTCTTTCTTTATGTGGCCTAGCTACAGTGTATGCGCACATATTTCATCATGTCTTCTTCAGACACTGGTGCGTCTGATTATGAACACTGACACCGTATTCTGATATATAAAGACTATGCTGTTGAGTGAAAATTCAAAGAAAAATGGAAAAAAAATGCCTTTATTCATTCTGTTTAACTGATGCATGTGAGTTATTCAGAGATTTTAGCACTCGTAAAATATGAAGGACTAAAAATGACAAAAGGATAGATAAATAAATAAATAAAAGTAGAAAGTAAAATAAATAAAATGCAAGAAATATAGTAAAAATAAATACATTTTTGTAATATAAATGGCTATTATATGCAGCTTAAATGTAGAAATGTGGAAATGCATAAATAAATGTAGAAATATGGAAATACATAAATGCATAGAAATAAATAAGTATATAAATAAATAAATACATAAATGTATAAATGCTTAAATAAATACATGTAAAAATACAGAAATAGCCATTTATAGTACCAAAATGTCTTTATTTTCCACTATATCTCTGCATTTATTTATTTATTTGTTTGTTTATTTATTTATTTATACTTTTATTAATTTTTTATTTTTCCTTTTGTCATTTTAGTCCTTCATACGTAAATGTACTGAAAATTAATTATTAGACTATTAAATGCTCGTCCTCATTTTTCATATAGACCAATAGCTCTGCAAAGTTATAATACTGATTTGTTTATTTCTGTGAATAATTTATCAAAACGTATTAGATTTGTTGTTCGTTTTCTCAAATGATCTGATTTTTGAGTTTGTTGTCGTAGGGTTATATTTATAAAATGCATCAAGGTTTTAATATTCATTTGTCTGAATAAGGGTTTTTTTTTTTCAGAACTGTGTTATTTATTCCCTCTTCCTACCTTCTGCACTCCCACTTTTCCACAGCTTTACACACCCATTTCTTCAGTGTTTTTCAAGTCTGTGGTGTGAATGATGAGTGCAAAAACTAACACTTTCATGACACTTTTTAAAAACACTAATCATTTAAAAACACTGTTAAATGTAATATTTACCAGATCTCAAATTGTAAATCTGTCTTTCATATTTTCAGTTATAATACTGTGATGTGATGTCAAAACTGTTGCACAAACTTTTTACACAAGATAGAGATTTAAAATAATGGCCATTTGATTTATTATTTAACATCATAATAATTATTGCCCTTTTGTTATCTGCCAGAATTTAAATGTGTGTATCCATAGTATTTTTTTTAACATGTTGAAATCATTTAAATATTGGACAGTTAATCATTCTGCTAATTAGTGCATTTTTTTTATGACCTTACACCTTTATAACTTTACACATAATGTAACGTTTTAACCTTCACCTCTGCCACACACTGAGTTGACCTTTGACCTTTGATCTTTGTGTTTTGCAGGTGATGTGTCTCTTATCAGCATGTCTCCCATCAGCCAATCCCAGTTTATACCACTGGGAGAAATCCTGTGCCTGGCCATTTCTGCCATGAACTCGGCCGTAAGGCCGTCACGCAAGAGACTCTCATCGAACACCTAGCAACATGCTTCCCAGGTAACGCCCTTCAATAATAACAGAGCATAAGTGCATGAAATGTGGTTTTTCCTTCATATTTTTAACCTTTGAAGGAGACCAGGCGTGCTCTGTCATTTTCATGCTTCTTAAAGGATGCTGGAAGCATCTGTAAATCTTACATGCTTCAGTGATTTTTAGTTTCCTTAGTTTTTGCCAATCGTAACTGTTTACACAGCCATTTGCACATAATAATAGCCATATCCTGGAACATTTGGATGAAGTCTCATATTTAGAGTGCTATAAAGCATGATGTGGTCACAGCAGTGATATGGTACGTTTAACATCCGTTGTTATATGCTCTTATTGTAGAAACACAGCACACGATAATGATGTTTTGCTGAAATTAGTGGTTGGATTAACCAATATTACAGAAATGTGTACAATTTTCTCAGAGGATGTGATGCACACAGTGAATCAGCACTCTTAAGGCTTAAATTGTGATGCAGCAAGTGTTAGATATTCTTATGCTGTTTTAGAGGTATTTGAATATACTGTATCAGTCTACACAGTCTGCTCTCACGTAAATGCATCTCTATAACATGCATTGTGTATTGCTGTGTAATTTATACGCGAAAATTAGTTTTTACGTGCATATGGAGACGCAGTTTTTCGCATGCATTAGATACGCAGTAATACACACGCACCCCACACCACTAATTCTACCCAAAACGTATAATACACACACCCCACCCCACACCTAAACCTACCCCAACCAACCAATGCATATCATATGCATGTAAAAACTCACTTTAGTATATAAATTACACGACAATACACATGCTACAAGACTCACTTGAATTGCAACTCAAAATGACCTATTCTAATGCCATTTTTGCCAAATCAAAGGCACTATTCAAGACGTTTAAATCAGGGGCCCTATATATCTTAATACTCTCATGCAAGAAACAAGAGAAGATTGTGAAGTTAGTCCAAAAAAAAATATGCTGCATTAAAATCTTTGCAGTATTTAAGATTATTGGTTAATTTAATGTGGCTATATCATAGCAAGCGCATCATGATTATTCAATGTATTGCCTAGCCCTATATGTAGCACAGCCTTAATTGTTTTGTTGCATGAGACTGAGCTAAAGGGATGCAGCAGATGCTGAGTCATAATGATCTCTGTGTTGCTTATGTTGGAGGCGGTGAGGTTGCTATAGATTCATGATCTCATCCGTTCAGCTTATAGTCCCTAAACACAAAGGTTTTGAATCAGCTATACTTTTTGCACACCTGAACCTCTCCACTAGACCATAATACCAGTATTGAGAAGACAAGTCAGAGTCTGTGGTGTGTGTGTGTGGGAGAATAGGGCACTGAGTAGGTTTGGTTTGATTCAGCTTGTAAGGTTACTTTGAACTGCTTTAAGTCACTTTAGATAAAAGCATCTGCCATATAAATGCAGACAAATGTAGGTATGCATTTGAGTGTGTATACATTTACATTTATTCATTTAGCTGACGCTTTTATCCAAAGCGACTTACAATTGTCAGAAGCTGCAAGCATCTGGAGCAACTAGGGGTTAAAGGTACAATATGCAAGATTTTTTCGCCACCAGGGTGGGTTGGTCCATATTTGACCCAAAGTTGGGTTAAAACAACCCAGCAATTGGGTTAAATTTTTTAATTACATTTTTAACCCAATGTTTGGGTTTGTCCATATTTGACCCAAAGTTGGGTTAAAACAACCCAGCATTTTTAGAGTGTAGTGACACATGCAAATGCTCAACATGTGCTCACCTGTTTAATAAAGTAACCTGCAACACTTGTGTCTCTAAGTCGAAGTTAGTCAGCGGACGTGGAGCTCTCGGCATCTCAAAAGATGTTGATGTTCGTTTTAGTCCTCTTTTTGTCTCAAAGTCTGCTTGTCATGGACCATAATGTTTGAACAAAACAACAGTGTGAGCATCTTGCTAGGCATAACCGGCATAACCCGGTTGTCAACGTCTGTCGTCATGGTTACTATTGCAGTACGAGGTCAAACCTGGCGGAAACCGGGGGTAACGTGGATATGACATCATCGACTGGCGACTCCTCACCCCTGCTCACACACCCCGTTTCCTTGGTTAAAATCGCTATTTTCTCACGATTTACAAATAGTTGGAAACATTTGGGATATTGTAAGTAATCAACTAAACATAATATATATCATTGTCCTACTGGTTTTTGGTTTTACTGCAAAAATCCTGCATATTGTACCCTTGAAGTACAATAGCTCAGGGACATATTGGTGTCTCACAGTGGATTTGAACCCAGGTCTCTCACACCAAAGTCATGTGTCTTATCCACTGCGCCATCACCACCCCCATAATATATATAAAAGTCTTACAAGAATAGTTTTGTTCTGTTAGATTAGAAAGAGAAAAGTGTGTTGGAGAGGCACATTGAATGTAAAAATAAAGCATACCGGCATCATTGAAATGTAATATGTTATTCCACAGAGCATATTTTCATATGACTCATGTCGCAGTCTGTTCATCTCAATGCATATATTGCAGGATAAAAAAAATTCCCACATGAAGTTTCTGTTTTGGCTCAGGTGCAAATCCACTGATGTGTTTGTTTTGGAGAAAGCTGCTATTAGGAGGATGTTGCATGGATCCTGTTGTAAAAAAAGTATATTTTTGTGAGGCATAAAGAATCGCATTATTACTCCTTGGTTTCTAATTTTTCAGAGTTTGTTTGGAGAAAAAACACTTCTTTGACATAAAAGTAATATATTGAGATGGAAACGTCTGCAATACAGATTCTTTTGACGTTTTTTTGTGTTTATTCTAAAGAGGGATAAAACTAAAGGGTTGAGGCTTAGTTGACTTGAAATGAATGTATCCTTTATTGTAGCAGTGCTTCATTGTTCTTAATGAAAGGAAAATTATCTGTGGTTGGCTAAGGAAAATTCTAGGACTAGACTAATGTCTTAAAGTGTTAGTTCACCCAATAATAATAATAATAAATAACACAATTTCTGTTATTGTTTGTTAATACAAATTTGACATTGTTAATTGTAACTATTTATGGCAATGCGAGCACCACCTTAATTGCACGAAAGGCTTAGACTACAAGAGAAAGCTGCGGCCATGCGACGATTTGAATCCTAGTTGTTATTTGATTGATTCTTTTTTTTAAACAAAACTCTCTGAACTTATTCCCAGAACTTGGTTCTTGAGATGCCCTTTCTTTTTGCAGTATACATTAAAATGTCTACAGTCACTTGAATGTAATGCATCTATCAAGATCTTAAAGAAATTCTCAACTCAACAGCTCTAGGTCTTAAGAACCAAAGTGGATTTCTGCAATAAGTGATAGGCTGTTGTTCTCGATTGGATTGGACGTGTGTGTGTTGTGTGTAAGGTTGAATTAGGATTGCACCTCGTCTGGAAACTAAGCAGCAACTATGATGTAAGTACAGGCAACCCTACTCCGCCTCAGCGTTTACACATAAAAGTGTGCTGGACTACCAATGTACTGCAAATGACAACGCAGAACTGATACAGCGCTCAAATCTTTAACTCCATATATTGTCACATTTGGGGTCTTCTTTACTGTTTGAAAGAGTTCAGGAGTGGAAGAAATGCTCATTGAATGTTTCCCTAATAAAATGTGCCATAATTAAATACATTTCTGTGGTCCAAATAGGGACATATACTGTATACTCGCCACATGAAGCGTGGATATTTGAATGGGGCGTTGCCTACTGTGTTTTAGCGGCAGTGGGGGTCGGATGCAATTGCGTCACACTAGGCTGGTTTTAAAGACTCCATGATGTAATGGGGAGTAATGCCAGCAGAGGAGCAAAGCTCTGAAACCAGTCAACCAAGCACAGAAGACAGCCACCACTGCACCATGTCTATATGCTGCAATGAACACAGCCATACATATAGTTTCAAACAGGACAGAATGAATGGAATTTTAATAAAAGGCTGTTTCTTTAAGCTTTTTAGAGAAGTTATAAGCACTCAGTGTTGTGATGCATTATATTAGAAAATGTTGAGGGGATGAAATGAGGGCAAACTTTGCGTAAAGCATAGTAAACATTATTATTAATGAAAGAAGAATTGTAAGTGCTTGTACCAATATAAATCCCATAATAAATCCCATAATACTGTCATTATGTGGAATCACACCTTGTGATTCTTTGATACTATAATCTTAAAGGGTTAGTTCACCCAAAAATGAAAATTCTGTCTGTATTTACTCACCCTCATGTTGTTCCAACCCGTAAGACCTTCGGTCATCTTCGGAACACGAATTAAGATATTTAAGATATTAAGATCACTCCTGCATATAGGCTTCTTCAGGGAATGACTCTTGCTGGCCTCAAAAAGTCATTAAAGACATCGTTAAAATAGTCCAAGTGACTTCAGTGGCTCAATCTTAACTTTATCAAGCGACAAGAATACTTTTTGTGCGCAAAAACAAACAAAAATAACGACTTTATTTCAACTATTCACTTCCTTCTCTCCGCACCGTCAGTTAACGTAGTGTGATAGCGTAGAGCTACGTCACACGTAGGCTCACTATTGGTCGACGCTGGTCATGTGTGTGATGCGTGTGACGTACAATAACAGAAGCTTACGCTATTAAACTAGTAACCTGAGAGAAGGAAGTGAATAGTTGAAATAAAGTCGTTATTTTTGTTGTTTTTTGCACACAAAAAGTATTCTTGTCATTTGATAAACTTAAGATTGAGCCACTGTAGTCACTTGGACTATTTTAATGATGTCTTTAATGACTTTTTGAGGCCAGCAAGAGTCATTCCCTGAAGAAGCCTATGGACTGTATGCAGGAGTGATCTTAATTCTTGAATATCTTAATTCGATGTTCAGAAGATGAACAAAGGTCTACGAGGTTGGAACAACATGAGCGGGAGTAAATAATTTTTGGGTGAACTAACCCTTTAATCGGATTGTAACGGTGTCAAATGAATATTGTTGGTGTCGAGGTATTTGTTTTGCCGTATTGGACTGATCATCTTCCGTCTCTTTTTCTGTCCGGTAAGCGTCCCCACTCCAAGTATGGAGATTCTGCGGCACACGCTCAACATGCTGGTCCGAGAGCGGAAGATCTATCCCACCCCGGAGGGTTACTTCATTGTCACCCAGCAGACCTACTTCATTACGCCTTCCCTCATTAGAACTAACAGCAAGTGGTACCACTTAGATGAGAGGATACCAGATCGCATGCAGCAGCAGCAGCCATGTACCTCTCCTCACTCGGGTACCATGACACCATCCACGTCCGGATGCGTCCGGAAAGATCTCACCACAAGAACCATAGTGATTCCTACAACAACAGCTACCGGGAGGACCTAGCACACATACCTAGCACACATACCTCAACTTTACAGAGAAGGTCTAAGGAGCATAAAGAGGTCTCTCCTGTGTCTCCGCCCCCTCAGCAGCCATCAGAGAAGAGTAAGAGTTCGCTTAGTTTTCCATTTAAAACAGAGACAAACAGTAAACACAAAGATGGAAGCAGCAGCAGTGGGGAGAAGCAATCTAAGAAGTTTGGACTGAAGCTCTTCAGGTTGAGCTTCAAGAAGGACAAGACGAAACATCTAGCCACGTTTTCCGCCCAGTTCCCACCTGAGGAGTGGCCACTGCGGGATGAGGAGACCCCCACCACCGTTCCCAGAGAGGTTGAGATGGAGATCATCCGTCGGATCAACCCAGATCTTACGGTGGAGAACCTTGCTCGCCACACAGCCGTAATGAAGCGTTTGGAGGAGGAGAAGGCACAGAGGAACAAAGCGAACTCCTCGGCTCAGCAGAGTGCACGCAGCAAGAGGAGCCGCAGCCATCGAAAGACCCAGCAGGGCAAGGCCTCGCGTTCCCATAGCAAAACACGAGTGTCCAGGGGGGATCCGTCTGACGGATCCAACCTGGAAATATCCTATGACCGGGATTACAGATTCTACAGCTCCTCGTTGGTACGTTCTCCACGCGAAACCATGATGTCCATGGAGCGGAACAGGGGGAAGTATATGGTCCACAGCAACCCCAATATTGTGGAGTCTCACTTTACTACCGCTCCAGAGTGGGATGTTTCTGGGGAACTGGCAAAGCGGCGGACAGAAATGCCATTCCCAGAACCCTCTAGGGCACAGTCACATTCCAAAGTCCACCGAAGTCATAGTCATACACAAGAGAGAAAGTCACGGAACGAGAGGTCGGACAAGGCCAAAGAAAGGTCACGCTCCATGGACAACTCCAAGGGACCACTTGGTGGTCCATATTTAGGTGGCCCAGAGGACTTTGAGTGCAGTCCCGATGACAGGAGTCGGTACTACACTGACGATGGTACTTTGAGGGTGTCTGCGCAGGCGACCCACTATTCCCGCATCTTGCTCTCTGCTGCTAGATTACACTCTGACGTTTGTGTGCCTGATGTTGGAAGAGGATCCTCGGAGGATGCTGTGCTTTACCGGACTCTGGAGAAGAGTAAAAGCAGGGATAGTCTTCCTGCCTACAATGACCTGAAGTCTTGCTCTCCCAAAACACCTGTGGATGACTATTTCCAGTGCACTGCGGCAAATGAAGTCTCTCTCTCTGCCCCATCATCTCTTGTAAAACCCAGCCATGACTATACGGATAGTGTCTGGAAGGGAATCTCCTCTGACCGATTGACACCTCATCTAACACCACCTCACCCTATAGAATATAAAGAGGAAACAGCCAAGGGACAAAATACCACTCCAATAGCGACAACGAGCCAAACTCCTGAGCATCTCCCCAATGAACGATTGTTGCACCAACACAATCCTGACTCGGGTGACTTGGACAAAATGCCAGAGGTTTACAGTCAAGAGACTTTGTTTAAGTCTCCAGACTACGTGGAGAGCAGCTTCTCAAGGCCAGGTACGATAGGTAGGTCCCCTCACACCAAGTCAGCGGAGGTCCTTGGGACTCAGGAGCATTTCGATAAACCTCTACCACTGACCGTGCCACCATCCTCGGCTCAGGAGCAGGCTTCATGCGCAGAAACCACCTTTGACTATTACAATGTGTCAGATGACGACTCGGAGGAGACTAGTCATAAGAACCGGGTGGAGCAGAAAGTTCTAGAAGAGGGAGGGACAATGCAATGGCTGCTGGAACGGAAAAGGAGCGGGATTTGCAACGGAAGTTTGAGAAGAACCTTACATTTCTAAGTCCCAAGGAAGGTGAGGGGAATAACAGCCAAAAATCGGTCCATTCTACCCGATTGGACAGTATGGACTCCAGCAGTGTGACTGTGGACAGTGGATTTAATTCCCCACGGTAAGGCACTCAGGGCCACTTTAAGGGTTTGTTTCATTTGTTGTGTCAAGCAATATAGGGTGTGTCTTAAATGAGGGTTATGCTATTCTATGAATAGACATATCCTTTTTTTAACTCCGTGTTAACTCACAAAACATTAAGGGTTCTTTGGTTTTATGACAATTCCGTCAGAGCCTTAGTTTTAATCCTAGTTGTGCAAACCTTACATTTTCTTATTTTGAGCAGCAATAACCACCTCTGTGAATGACATTAAGGCCAGAAACATACTCTATGCAAGTACAAAAACAGTGCTTGGCCAATGCATTGATAAGCATGTTTTCCTATTATACACTTAACTTGCATTCTTACATTTCTGTGGCAGAAACAAACCTCAGTAGTCTGATAGAGTTCAGTTAAAATATCTGTGCCATTCAAACAGTGGGTCATATTTCAGATAACTAGCTATAAACATGCAAGTTAATGTTAGTTAAACTGTTAAACTTGTTCTTCCATCTGAAATATAACCTCCCACTATAGTAGACCTTGCAGAAGTGAGGAGAATGAATTTTACACTACAAATTGCAACATTACATTACACATTTTGCAATACTTGCGTAGAGTATTTTTGGGCTTAATGCTACTCAATGTATCAGGTTTTCACTAAAATGGGGGAGGCCCTAACATATGAGAGGTACCGAATACACCTTAATGTAGGTCAACCACTACCAGTTTTATAACTGCAATCTTTGAAAGGGTTTACACCATTTGTTTTTGTTTGCTTTTGTTTTAAACTGAATTGTTGAATGTTGTTTTAAGGTGCTCCTTTTGTCATTTTTGTCTAAATGATCATGTTTGTATTGTAAGTGTTGCATTGTGTGTTCTCAACCAAAATCCATTGGGTTAATTGACATTGTTCTAAAAATGATCATGATATAATGGATACACACGTCTGTCACTTGATCTATTGGTATGTTTGAGGCCTTACTTAAAAAATAAATTGCCTTGAGCACATGATGCAACTTTACGTCTTGACGTTATCCTTGTCCTCCCTTTCAACCTGCACCCAAACCCTTTAATCTCGTCTTCCAAATGTCTGAAACCTCTCATACTGCAAACTTCCATTAGACATTTTCATGCTCAGATATTGCAGTGCAATAATATAGACTCTGAAAACACTTTAAAGTTGAGTAAAATTTTCAATAAAAAAGACTATTGTCATCCAGACTGATATAAAGAAGTGTGTGGCGTCCACTTCAGGAAATATACCATGCATTTTAAAAATCAGACTTCTTGAACTGCTGAAATTGATGAAGTGGATATTTTCTCTGCGTTTAGAAAAAATGTGATTGGATGAAGAAAAACAAGCACTGTACTGTTACTCAGGTCACCCTGTGAGGCAGAGCGGGTTGAGTTCACTTCACTGTAGTGATGGCGAAGCCCGCTCAGTGCCAAAAGCCTGATGAGACATTTCAAACATTTGCGGAACAAAATGTGCCCCCATGTTTTGTTTCGTTTTTTAGTTGTGATATATTTTTTTTGTTTTGTTGTGTTTTTCCCCAAATTAAAGTTTGTTGTTTTTCACACAGTGGTTCAATTGTAGTTTTTTACCTTGTGTTTTTGTGTATATATTCGTTTTGTCCAGTTCCTTCCTGTGTTTTTTATTCTCCCCTCTTCCATTTTGGTGGCAAGCCATGTTCAAAACATCATAGAAAAGGAAACAGTATGTTTCAAATAGCGGTATGTCAAAAACAACTAAATTCCTGTTGTTGTCCTAAAGGAAATGCAAATATTATTATATTAACCCTTTAATGGATACACCCATGAAAAGGGATTTTTGTTTTGCATTTTGTAGTCTATTGGGCCGATAATAACATTTTATTATTATTTAAGACATCCAACAGTATTTTGTTAGCCTTTATAAAATGTATAGGTTTTTTTTATATTTATCATTTTGAAAAGTTTATTATTATACTACTAAAAACAAAATATACTGATATATGAAACCTACAAAAAATATATAGATTTGCTAACTTCCCAATCTGACTGATCAGGAACTATATATGAGTGATGTATTCAAATGGGTTAAAATTTGACCATGCTGTCTAATTTATGTGCTGGTTATTTAAAGCTGAATGAACTAGTTATAGTTGGAGCTGAGCTGTATGTCACCTGAATAGGTTCCGCTTGCATTTGATTGATTTAAATTTAGATTCCCTGTTTTAAATTTGAGCAGAAACATTTAAAATGGAGCAATTAATTCGACATGTTAAAATGATTTTATTTATGCAACCTCTCTCATATAGTCCTGCATATTACATTGGGCATGTTTGGGCTCTTTGAGAGAAACATCTGTCGGCACTGATTCTTTTAGTCAACATTTATAAATATTCTGTTCTTTCAGGTTTGTGTTCCTCATTTTATTATAGTATTACTTTTTTCCTTGCTTCTGTACTGTCCTTTCTCTTTTCTGTTGTCCTTTTATTATCATTTAGTGTCAGAGTTGGGCACAATTCTGAATGAAGTTTGAATTTAAAGGAGTAGTTCACTTTTGAAAACTTTTGCTGATAACTTACTCACCCCCATGTCATCCAAGATGTCCATGTCTTTCTTTCTTCAGTTGAAAAGAAATTAAGGTTTTTGATGAAAACATTCCAGGATTTTTCTCTTTATAATGGACTTCAGTGGGAACCAAACGGTTCAAGGTCCAAAAGACACTTTCAGTGCAAACTGTTCAAAGGGCTTTTAAAGTTCTATATGCTCAAATGTTCGCCTTGCTCTACTGCGATGCACGTTCGTGACTCTCCTGTTCGAACTTGTTCATCAAAATGAATTAATCTTTTTCAGAGTCTATTCGTTCGTTGAATAAAAACCAAATGACTCGGAAAAAGAGTACAAACAGGAGAGTCACGAACTTGTGTCACAGAACAGAGCAAGGTGAGCATTTGAGCTTATAAAACTTAAACTTTGTTATTTATTTATTAAATGAGCGATCGTTTCTTGATAACCCCTTATTCATTCGTCTGGAATCGTTTAAAGCCCTTTGAACAGTTTGCAGTTTGTACTGAAAGTGTCTTTTGGACCTTGAACTGTTTGGTTCCCATTAAAGTGCATTACATGGAGAAAAATGCTGGAATGTTTTCGTCAAAAACCTTAATTTCTTTTCGACTGAAGAAAGAAAGACATGGACATCTGGATGACATGAGGTGAGTAAATTATTACTCCTTGAAAGTGAAGGTAACATGATCACTCAATACATTGTTTGTAAAATAATTTGTTTTGCCGCAAACATATACATTTATTTATTATAGCTACTGTTAAAATTTTTGGGTAAGTTTAAATTTTTTTTTTGTTATGTTATGATTACATGTATAATATTGGAGCCCGATCTCATCCTTTATCGTCATATAGAACGCTATATGAAAAAACGGCGCTAAACTACGCACATGGCACCCTTTATCGTTAATATAACACGTGAACCCAAAGTGTAATAAATCCAATAAATCCTTTAGCGTAATATAAGACTACCCTACCCACACCTAAACCTAACCATCACAGCGCGTGTTATATTAACGATAACGGATGCCATGTGCATAGTATAGCGCCGTTTTTTCATATAGCGTTCTATATGACGATAAAGGATGAGAATGTGTTGAATATTCATGGTTACAAGATATTAATTGTAAGAAATTTAACAGTCACTCAGCAGGAATTTAATTATTATTACAAAACAGAAATGATTCATTTTGACAAATTTATTCCATCTTATGAATTTAAAAAAGTGTACTGGCCTATTATTGGACACTATTGGACTCTAAAATAAAAAATAAAAATAATCAAATTATCTGATATATTTTAATTTTACTCTACAGTAGTTAATTCCATTTTAATTCTGTAATTCATTGAATTCTAAATCCTGTTTGCTTCAACTTCAAATTCTGGAGTTTATTTGGAAATTAAAAGGCATTCTCAGTTCAGTTCTGAATGGTGCACAACCCTGATCGCCACTAATAACGAGATTGTGATTGTTAAATTTTGAAAAACCCCCATTAAACCTTTTTTCAGCATGTTACTAATCAATTTCAAACTTCTGCTTTCTTCATAACACTTGCATTCTCTTTCCCTTTCTGTCCTTTTACTGCTTCAGCACGCGGGAAAGCCTTGCTCTCGAACACCTCGAGTAATGTGGAAAATAGCAGGCGTCAGAACATGGCTTTGAGTCCAGGACACATTGGCACCAAAAGACCCCCGCCGCCCTACCAGCCCCCAGCTTCCGCACCATCCGCGAGCCGCCCGCCAACCGCACGGAGAAACAGGCCTCCATCACCAGCGTGTAGTGATGGGACCGCTGAACTGAACTTCACCAGGACTGTTACAATCTGACAGGCAGGACCTTCTGAGCTCGTGTGACGCCTGTCATGTCAAATGAGATGCGTTTTCAGAAAACGCAGTCATCATGATTCACTGGAGGTATCCACTTTTTTTATATTTGTAACAAATACTGCTGCAGACAAACACGTCAGTTCATTAGGACTCAATTTACGCGGATCTGCCATCATGTTTGGGATGAAATCCTTGATCAAACTCATTTGTAGGTGTCCTTAATAGCTTAATGTATCCACTACGGGTCTTAACTGTCTTCTGATCCAAACTTGGCTGCGTTGCCTCTGCCTATTCGTTCATCGCTGTGTCTGGTGTTTCATTCTGTCGCTCAGGTCCCTCTGAACTCTACTGACTTACTGGCTCATAACTTTTTAGGCCGCGAATAATCTGAACAAGTTCATCTGTGTTGCTGCATCCTTGTGTATCGTCCACTGTCCTGGGATTTTATTTTTCTTCTGGGATGTTTGTAGTTTATTGAAAACTTAACAAAACATACCACCACCAAGGCATTATTTGTTTATATAAAAAAATACCAATTTAAATATTACTGGTGCTTTCTCAACGAATGGACCGTTATTCTTTAAAAAAGAAAAAAAAGTTGGAATCCATTTTCTTTTTAACCAGGTGCTTAACTACTAGACGACACAGAATACACACATTGCTACCTCCACTATTTGTACAGTCGTAGAGGAAGACGAGAGTGACCCCCCCACCTTAGGTCCGCTGTATTAGACAAACCACTATCAGCTTGCAAACCGTGAATGTACTGCTAGTGCTTTTCAATCACATCTCGATCATAAAGCGTTAGTAACCTACTGTTCCCATACTAATAGAGCCGAATCTCATTGTAACAGAGAGGAGACTTGTGTAGAGTTTGGAATCATATAGAGTGGATCATTTAGAACTTCATATCTCTGATATGTCCAGCCATGTTCAATTATTTATTATTTATATAGGCTATGTATTATTATTACTGTGTTCAGTTCTTTTAGTACACAAATTCATGGTAAGCATTAGAACAATATTTCACTGATTCTTGAGATGTGGGGCCAAACATGTCACATTTTATCTGGCGAATAGTTTTAAAGAATATATGAATATAAAATGTACAACCTACTAATGTCAAAAAGATTGTTTATTCAGCAAGGATTAAATTGCTCAGACATTTATAATATTACAAAACATTTCTATTTCAAATAAGCAGCACAACTTCTTCAATAATGATAATAAAGATGCACTATGTAACTTTTTTTGTTCGAAATTAACTCAGATTTAAACGAGTCAATTAGGGATGCACCGATATGAAAAAGTTATCCAGATACCGATAATTCTTTATATTTGAAAGCTGATAGTCAAATTATTTGTTGTTAAATCTCGATCCAAATTTTCTTATTGGGCCGAAAACAATAACATCGGTCGAATACCGTTATGGTGGCCAATATATCGTGCATCCCTAGAGTCAATACATTATCAGTCCTTACTGCTTTTTGTTTTACCTGGATTCACGATTATAAGCATTTATATTTTAGTCCAGTCAGGATGGTTTTTGCGGGAAACTGCGTACATGCGTCACTTGTCTGTGCGTGTCTTGTCATACCATTAAATAGATACAGTAAGTGTTTGACGCGTGTATTCAGGGGTGTAACGGGACACAGAAATCATGGTTCGGTACATACCTCGGTTTTAAAGTCACGGTTCGGTACAGCAGAAAGAAAGAAATGCCTATTTGTTAAAAGAAAAAATATTTTAAATAAGTGAGTTTTGCTACATCTTGAAACTTTCAGGTTTATAAATGGGAGTCATCTTTGAAGGATGAAACAAATGTTTTGGTCATCACATTTAAAAATAACATTTAAATTAAAGCCAGACCGATTTATCGGCAGGCCAATGTTATCGGCCGATGTTAGGCATATTCCAAACTGATCGGTCTCGCAAGCTGACATTGTAATTATAAGGTAGCTTATAAGGCAATTTAGGGACTAATTATTCTTTTATTTATCAGAACTTTAATATATTTTGATGTTCCTCTGTTCTGTTGTGACAATAAAAGAAAAAAGTTTGTGCATTATCATATTATTTTAGTTAAAACTCATAAATAACTACAAATAACTAATGTTAGGGAAATCTGTTAATGTTTTGTTGCGCGTTTCTGAAAAATATATATATATATCTGCCGATATATTGGCAATATCGGATTTTAAAACCGATATTGCCGATATATAAGCAAGCCTAGAACCGAAGCCTGGAACAGAAGCGGTTAAATGCCGAATACATGTATCAGATTACACCCCTAGCGTGTATGGTGATGAAGTGGCAAAGGTTAGTTGTCACAATTATCGAGAAAGGTCGAAAAGCTAAATCTCTAACCTCTGGAGAAGAGTCTACTGGCAAAGAGAGAATGCGACAGAGCTAGTAATAAAACCAGAATCAACATTGGCTTTGCTCTTTGGGAATGGCGTGAACTGAGGGATTTAAAACATTGTAAAAGTAATGTGGAGATTATGGTGTTTTTATTACTCAACAGGTGAGTATGGGATTTTACTGAACGGATCAATTGCCATATTTAGTCAATTGTAAAGCACAATCTATTGTGAAGGATTATATTCATCCGCACCGTCACGCTGAGCCGAAGCACAACCAAAACAATGTTCTTCCGCAAAATGCATGCAGTTAACCACTAGAGGAGCAGAAGTTGCATAGTGTACCTTTAAGAGTTAAGAAATGTTTCCTGAGCACCAAATCAGCATATTAGAGTGATTTCTGAAGGATAATGAGACTCTGAATTGTAATATTACAGTTTTATTATTTATTGGAAATTAATGTAATTAATTATTCTAATTTGCCAACTACATTTTACAGATTTTAATAAAATTGTATGGGATACCAAGCACGTTTGAGCTTGCATTTATGTTCGCTGATCAGTGTTAATGTGTATTAAAGCCTAAATTGAATCTGTTCATCATATAAAGCGATCAAGATTTACTAAACCGCTCAATATATATAGATTTGTTTTACAATCTCTTTATAAACTTTTTGAAGCGTCAAAGTGGTAGTTGCGTAGCTGTCAATGAATCAAATTCAGATTTCATAAAAAATATCCTCACTTGTGTTCCAAAGATGAATGAAAGTCTTAAGTGGTTTGAAAGGACATGAGGATGAGGAATTAATGACAGATTTGCATCCAACTATTTGTGAATATTTATAAATATTAATTTCAGATATGTATCAAAATATGGACAAATCTAGCAAATTGACCTGTGAATGAATTATATATAAATGATTTATAAAATAGCAACCGAGCCAAAGTTAAAAGTTAATACAAAATAATGATTTAATGCATAAACTTTAATGTTCTGTGCCCTGTTTTGTCCCAGTATTCAAGAATCAGTGATTTCTAAGTTTTTAAATAAGTTAAGTCTGAAAGAATATATTTTTTCTTTTGTGAAATGATGTTCACTGCTCCATTTAGTGAACATCTGTCATATTTCCGCGGAGTACGAGTCCCCTCATGAGTTCTAGAGGACTGTAAAATGTCACGCTCTCGAATAAATGGATAAACTGCAGCCAGGACTACCTTGTTATACCATTTTTGCACTAATGCCTGTTCTCTGGTGACTGTAAAAAGAAAAGGAAAAAAAATCATCCGAATGGATGTTGTTTATAATGAACATATTTCATACGAAATACTGATAGTCCATGAAATGTCTTCCCTAAACATGATGGATTTCTTATGGTTCTCAATAACATTGTTCCTCATTGTGACATTATGGCTGCATTTACACTGCAGGTCTTGATGCACAAATCTGATTTTTTTTTTTTTTTGGACGACCCGCTTACATCATCTTTTAAAAGTGACCCGTACCTGATTTTTGCATGTACACTATACACTGCTGAAACAACCAAATGTAGACGTTCTGACCCGGAAAAGGAAGTATACAGCACAAAATGCAATGGATGCAGATGCAAATAAATTTATGCAGTGTTTTTCTTTCCACAATTTTTTGAAAAGTCATCAAAACATTGTTCTCGGGCGGCAGAGAAAAAGAGTAGAGCCCTTGTCGTAAAGAGAAACTCCACTGTTTTTTCACATTAAACTGTTATTCCCTTTACTAAGATGAGTTGATGCATCCCTCTGTCGACTCAGTGCATCCACTCAATCGCTCTGGCACGCGAGACACTTTGATAGTACTTAACTAGCCCAGTTCATTCAATATGGGCCAAGCAGAGAAGCGACCAAACACCTCCACGTTTTCCCTATTTAAATACAGTTACACGAGTAGTGTAACTCACCTAGGACGGTGACACAAAATAAAACGTTGCGCTTTTCTAAGCGTGTAAAATGGAACTATATTTGTATGGCGGAATAACACAGCAAGTGATAGGGAGCACTTCGACTCGCCGAGTTAAGTGCAATCAAAGTGTCTCAGCGAGACGAGAGGGATATATCAACTCGTCTTAGTTAAGAGAATAACATAGTTTAATATGAAAAAAAAACGGTTGAGTATCCCTTTAAAACCATTTCTCCTCATATCTCGTGAAATGTCTTCAAATACGGATTTATTTCGGCATTTTTGACAGCACTCTTCGCCCCAAACTCTCAAAAGACATGAAACCTCCGCATTGCTCCACTGTGTGTATCCTTTGTCTTCCATCGCACTTTTTCAATGACGTACGACTCTCATTTACTGAGAATATCCGATTTGTCTGCTTACATGGCACACACAAATGCACGTATCCGATTTATAATCACATGAGCTGCCTGAATCCGATCTGAGAAAATCGGAATCCACGCGTTTTTTTCCTGCTTTCGTTCACCGTTCATGTCCGATAGATCTGTGCCACATGCGAGAAAAATCGGATTTGTTCACTTGAACCATGCAGTGTAAATGAGGCCTAAGAGATGGATATCTGTCAAGCTAAGTATAAAAACCTACAAAGGGGATTTTTTTTTTTTTTTGGTAAAGTCTATAATATTTAAAATAAAAATCCCCATTTGTGTAGTTGTGCTGTTAAATGTTTTAGTGTACTAAATCCCTCCCTTGGGGATTGTGTAACTTTTTAAGACAATAAAATAACATGACATGTTTATAATTGTGTAATCTCTGTTGAGGTCAATGCCATGTTAACTTTTTGGTGTCATGTAAATTGTAAAGAATAATGTTCATTACACGTATTTAATTTTTAACATATATTATTTATTTATTCTACCACCAATAACCACTAGAGAGCGCTCAATCTCCAAAGCATTGACCTTATTCCAAGTAACACGTGTGTGATATCAAATAACTCCTGCGAGGTTCAGGGTTGTATACGGTCAAATTAAGAAAAAGTGCAAAAAAGTTTGATTTTTCCCTTAAGATTTGCATTTTCTTTTTTACTTAGTTTGTTTTTATGCTCATTGTAATTATCTAAGTTCCACTTTTAACTCTGGTATACTTAATGTTGTAAGAAACACTATAGCCCAATGTGTCAAAACAAAGCCAAAGCCTCTGAGGTTAACTAATTCTCTTGCTTAATTTCCTGATGCGATTGCTTTCATCATGGGTGTTTTGTGCAGTTTTAAATGGCTGAAAATTAAGACTGAATATTTCTCAATTATTGAACTTACAAAAAGTTATGACAGCTTGAAGCACAACAGACACATTTGGGAGTTTATTCAGCAATACAGGTTTGATAATGCATTAGAGATACAGCTGAGAGATTCATATTTTCTAACACAAAACCTCAAATAAATATTTCAGTGCGTGTTTGGAAAAAGCATCAGCAACTTTTTCCCATGCATCCAAATATGCTCAAAAATGAGGAAGATGAGGTCAAAAGAGCCACGCTTACATTAACGGAATGATCACAATATACTGTGCAAATTCATAGTGTGCAAAATCTGGTTTCCAAGACTAGTAGCTTAAAAATATTCTGTAAAACGCACTCAGCAGTCTAAAATCCACTGTTGAAAATTGTTAATTGCAAATCTATTCAGCAGGATTAAAAGAGAACACGTCACAAGCTCAATTCAGTGGTTTTGGAATTAAAAGATATATAATTAAATACAGAATAACACAACTAAAGTAAAGCGCAGCATATTTAACTAAATTATCTAAAATCACAACACGTTTAATGTTTGTATCAGTAACATGGTAAACAGAGTGCTGTTATCTTGTCCTTTGCTATTTGGTTATTTGCTGTGTCCATAACATCACTGCACATGAGGATCTGAGGTAATGTATATTAAATTCAGCTATTCTGATGACGAAAGCACATGACCTCAAGATAAATACTTCACATATTTGAGCTATGGAGAATTATGTGCTTATATGGATGAAATATGTTCAGAATGTGTTTTACACTTTTGTGTTCACAGGTAACATGGTGAAAAACCTCTGTAAAGGATCATCACATGTTCATTACTGTTTTTTAAATGTTTGTGTGTGTGCGTGTGTGTGTGTGTGTGTGTGTGTGTGTGGCGCGCACTTCTAATTCACAACTGCAGATGAGCACATCTTGTTGATTCCACACAGTTTGGATCCTCTGTACAGGTAATAGTAACCCTATAAAAGAAGTATAGGAAAGACTTTAACATTTCTGTGATAATAGACGTTACATAGTTACATTACAAATTATGAGCTAGACCAAATGTTTTCAAGAATAGTTGTGTGATGATTTTGGCAGAAAGTACAGTCATTCTCTAATGGCAAATCTAAAATGACAATTTGTAGATCCTAATTTTCTAACAATCAAACTTAGTTAACATGTTAAAGTGCCCCTATTATGCTATTTTCAGGGTTCTTTAATTTGTTCTGGAGATCTCCTACATTAGGTTTACATGCATCTAAAGTAAAAAAACAACAACTTAATTTTCTCATAATATAAACTGCAACAAAAACATATAGCAAGACATGACAGCAGATTTGGAGGATGGGGTAACAGCTAGTACGTAGTTCAATCAGTATTTTTGAGAAAATGTTCTACATGCAATTTACGTTGGATGTATATTTTGTTGCAATTTTTCACTTTTGACAAACAGTCAGAGATATTTGAGTGTTGCGTGTAATAAAACAACACTCTTTGAAATCATAATTGTATTGCATTGTTTTAAACACTAAATATTTTACTTAAAACATTCCTCAGACACTTATTCAGTTATTTATAATATATGTTGTTCAAAAAGCAAAAGTAGGTTCAATGTAGCTAGCTACTTTTTGATAGTAACTTCAAACGTAACTCCAAAAGGGTAGCTTGACTGTAGTTTAACTACTTTAACTTACGAGTAGCTTATAGCTTGTCAAACTACAGTTTCAGAGAAGCGTCCCCAACACTGATGAAAGGTAATATTTGAAAAAGTATAATAGGGGCACTTTGTAAACATCAGTAATTTTTTTTTCCAGCATCAGTCAAGAATGTAATTCTACAGAGGCCATGCATCATTAAATGTATTATATAATAATGATCTCAGCTATTTTCTTAAAGGGATAGTTCACTTTGAAATTAATTTTTGATCTGTTTTAGCTTACCTCAAGGTCATCCAAAGATGTAGGTGTCTTTTTTCCACAGTATTTTCAATTTTGACATTTTTCAGTCAAACACGTTCTTGTCTGTCAGTCATATAATGCAGGTCTATGGTCACCACCTCAAAGAGCATGCACAGAGAAGTCCAAATTAAACATGATTTAATGACTCGTAAATGTAAGTACACATTGATGGCCTAAGACACAGAAACGAGCGGTTTGTGTGAGAAAACCAACAGTATTTATATCGTTTTTACCTTCGTGTAATCACAGTGACGTCCAAGTGATCTGAATCAGTTGTGCAGTGTCCAACTGAATCAGTTCAATGTTACGCCGGAAGTGATCGCTTGCGTGTGACGTCACTCAATATTTACATGGAGATTTTGGAAGTTTTACCTTTTACTAAACATACTTAGATATACCGAAATCTAAATATCTATACATCTAAATATGTTTAGTGAAAGGTAAAACTTCCAAAAATCTCTGTAAACAAAGAGTGACGTAGGCGCGCAAGCGATCCACTTCCTGCGCATGCGCAGACTAAAGCGCCTGTGCCATCAGATCATTTTGTCATGGCTATGATTACAGAAGGTAAAAACGATATAAATACTGTTCGTTTTCTCACACAAACCGCTCGTTTTATATTCTTAGGCCATCAATGTGTACTTACATTTACGAGTCATTCAATCATGTTTAATTTGGACTTCTCTGTGCATGCTCTGAGGTGGTGACCATAGACCTGCATTATATGACTGACAGACAAGAACGGTTTGACCTAAAAATATCAAAATTGAAAATACTGTGGAAACAAAGACGCCTACATCTTGGATGCCCTTGAGGTAAGCTAAAACATATCGAAAATTAATTTCAAAGTGAACTATCCCTTTAATACATGGTATGTGCGACTGAGATCCAAGCAGAATTGATTTTATTTGCACGTGTGATACTGCACATTCAGTTAATTTGTTTTTCATACCTGCTCTCCATAGTCCTCTCCCCAGCTGTTCTTGATGGCCCAGAATGGAACGCCATTACCTGCACACAAAAGCAGAAAAATTATACTCCGCATCACTTGAGCACTATGTTGTACCATATTGACCATATTGCATACTCACGTTGTCCGTATCCCACAAGCAGCACAGCATGATCAATCATCCAGGGGTTGCAGAAGATTTTTAGAGGATGAGACACTCCCTTTCTGTAAAACTAAACACATCAACAAAATTGTTTAAAAAGGGCACCTGAAACGGTTCGTTTTTATAGTACTCAAGACATCTATGCTTGGGTCTACATCAGCACCAGAAATGTGTACTTTAAAAAATATATATTTTTCTTTTATTCTTATTTTATTCTCTTAGTTTTCTTATAAATGATATCCCTCATTATTACGTACTGTCGTATAGTATGCTGAAGTGTACAACAAACTTGTCCAGACCATTATTGGGCAATATATTTTCATTACACATTTATGCAAGCTAACAGTATTATTTTCCATTGTTCATTTGTGTTACCTGCATAGCAAAAGCATTGAGGGCAGCAGACACTGGACCATTCTCAGCCAGCCAAGCAGCAATGACTACAAGACATGAGAAGAATCAAGACATTTCAGATTAAACGACTGGACTGGAAACACACACTACTATAAATGTTTGGGGTCAGTAAAAAAAAATGTTGTTGAAGAAATTAATACTTTAATTCAGCAGAGATGCATTCAATTGATATGACAGTAGTGAAATGTATGTTACAAAAGATTTATTTTTTAAAAATCTGCTTTTTTAAAATTTACTGTTCATTAAAGAATCCTAAATAAAATATCGGTTTTCACACCGAAAAGCAGCACAACATTGACAATAATAATGTTACTTGAGCAGCAAATCAGCATATGAGACTGATTTCTGAAGGATCGTGCTGACATCGAAGACTGATGCTGAAAATTCACTGTATATTTACAGTGAAAAAGTACTGTATATTTACATTTAAGATTAGCTTATAGCTCAAATTTCTTTCCAAATGTTCTGATAAAATACATTTGATATTTTTAATTTCCTGCTTTAATTCCTCTAGTGCAGGTATTTCCATCATCAGTGTTGTTTTAACGTTTTTAATTTAACTGTGTTTATTAACACATCTCTGTTTATCTCTCCCACTCACCGTTTTCATCATTGGGCAGCTCAACAGAGTTATTAATGTAGGCGGCCACCTTCCCTGTGGAGAAATTACAGTTCTGCTTGTGTCCTGTGTAGCTGTAGTCTGTTTCTGTCTCAAGACCTCCTTTAAAGGTGAAAAAGCACACTTATTTAGCACATGTTCACTCCTACAGACTCCCTGAAAGTTATTTGCCTTCTAGGGAATGACCTTCACTTTGTTATTTCTTACCAAGCTTCTCGATGGCTTCATACGCATTAGATGGCAGCCCACCTCCACATGCCTGGTCCAGCCTATCACAGTCCACTAATTCTGTTATGGAAAAAGGTGAGAGCAAACAAAGGAATTTAAACTCACATTTAGAATAACACTCTCTCCCCCTGTTTTATCTCATGTTATGTATGGTGTTTGCTAAGGCAAGAATTTGTGATATGGACATCCTCAAATCATGCAGCTTGTTGAGGAGAGGTTTGCTATTCCTTTTTGAACGGTAGTGTAGTACAGTATATATTTACCCTGCTCGGAGAGGAAAGCAGCTCTCCTGTTTTCTTGAACCACTGTCCCTCGATGTTTCCAGTCACAGAAAATGCCCAGCAAGAGCCGCACATGCCCTGCAACCGACAGTCAATTAGAACAATTATAATAAATCTCTTTGTTGAAGTTTAACTCTGTAGACATACAAAGCACTTAATCCTGTAATTGTGGACAAATGTGGGCACAGAGGACTCAGGTGTGATCCTAATTTTTATTTATTATAAATGTTATATCACTGTCTTTGATAAAGTTTTGTCTATCCATTTATGGTGTTTTTTTATTTTGGGGGTATTTTTTAATTTATTTACTTCAAAAAGTACCATATTTTCAATGTAAATTATGCTTTAAAATGTATGCTATATGTAAATTACTACATTAAAATATCATTCCAATCAGTTCTTAGGGCTAAAACCTAAAGATGAAGTGACTTTGCTGTCACCTGGTGTCTTATTTTGGCTTATTTTAGAATGCTCTAAATTACAGTTTTTCCCATTCATTTCTATGGGTGCCCATTTTTGACCCAAATACAAGATTAAGGAGGTTTTTTTCACTCACTTAACATTGCAGAATTGAGTCAAAAAAATGTGTGTGTTCAGGAGGCAAACTTAGGAAAAGTAGCCAAGTCTTGTACCGCTCAGATCAAGGGAAGTATTTTTTTAAAAATAAGTCAAAACTACTTTGCCCACATTTGTCCAGAATACGGTTTTAGGGTTAAATTTAGCTGATTCACTCACCATTCATCATTTTAATCTTAAAGGGTTAGTTCACTCAAAAAATTAAATTCTGTCAGTAATTACTGTCCCTCATGTTGTTCCAACCCCGTTAAGACTTTCGTTCATCTTCGGAACACAAATTAAGATATTTTTTATTAAATCTGAGAGCTGGATCACTCCTCTATAGGCTTCTTAAGGGATTCGAAACTGGCCGCCCCAAAAGTTATTAAAGACTTTGTTAAAATAGTCTGAGTGACTTCAGTGGCTCAGCCTTAAGTTCATCAAGCGACGAGAACACTTTGTGCGCAAAAAAAAAAAAAAAATATATCGACTTTATTCAACTATTAATTTCCTTGTCTGTTGGCCTTGAGATTTTGCCACTGGAATTGCACAACTGTTCTGTGTTGCATGTCAGACGCAGCTCACTATTGGCCGACACTGGTCATGTGTGTGATGCATGTGAAATCTCCGCATGTCAGCCTGATTTTGCTCCTCTTTGTTTACTTCAAGGAGTTCTGTTGGAATTTTCATGCATGTTAATTCTGACCAATCAAAGTGCAGTTATGGAAACATGTTCAAGACATATCTAGCCAACGAGTAATGTGGATGTTGAAAAAAAGTGTAGTATCCCTTTAAGAAGCCTATGGAGTGAAAATATCTTAATTTGTGTTCCGAAGATTAACGAAAGTCTTACGGGGTTGGAACAACATGAAGGTGAGTAATTACTGAATTCAATGACCCCTTATCCTATTGTCAAGCATTCTGAGTGTACTGTAGCATCTAAAAGCGCTATATTAAAATCAATACTTCATTCAATTACACCTACTGATTAATTCTAAACGGTGCATGGCAGTCATACCTGGTTCTTCACAGAACTGACCGCCCGTGGTCCCTCCAGTCCCAGCTGTCAGGAGCTGCCTTGCTGGACGGGGTCGCTGGCTTCATCTCCTTCTTCAAACTCCATTGACTCAGCATTGGGTTCAGGTACATCATTCTAAACTCATCCTCTACACACATTGATATGATTAGTGCATTAAAGAGAGACATGTGTGTTTTTGGGACAACAGCAATGAGGAATGCACATCTGAATGATCATTTTGTATCTATTATGATTTTGGCCTTGTCACTCTAAAATTTGCCACTCCTCATTAATTAGTATTTTCTCCATATTTTCCTGATGATCATCTAAATATCCATAAACAAACATACCTGTGAGGTCACTGAACTTGGTGACCCCGTACTCAGCTGACCCCTGTTCCAGGGATTGCAGTGTTCGTGCCGTTTTCATATTCTCCTGGAAAATGCGCAAACGCTTCTCTGCCTCTGTGAAGTTTAGTGGATCAGTGGTTAATCAAGGGCTTTTAATTGTGTATGTGCAATACAAATAGACATTAACTGACATACTAGTATAAAAACTTAGTTGACATTATGGCTATCCATGTGATGGGTATTATACCTTAATATAACAATAAATCACTTTAATATGAGTATCTATTTCACTGTAAAATGTATAGGTGTGACAAATTTATTGTAATCTATAGTACACTACAGTTTGGGGTTGTTAAGATACATTAATAAGAAACATTAATATTATGAAACATTGTCACAACTTAATATAATTTCCTATTGTAATATATTTTAAATGTAATTCATTCTTGTGATCAAAGCTGAATTTTCAGCATCATTACTCCAGTCTTCAGAGTCACATGATCCTTCAGCAATCATTCTAATATGATGATGCTCAAGAAATATTTTTTATTAACAATGTTGAAAACAGTAATATTTTGGTGTAAACCGTGACACATTTTGCAGGCTTTTTTTGATTAATGGAAAGTTTGGAAGAACAGCATTTATTTGAAATAGAAATGTTTTGTAATATTATAAATGTCTACCAGTCACTCTTGATCAATTTAATGCATCCTTGCTGAATAAAATAATTAATAAAAAAAAAAATCCTACTGACCCCTAACTTTTGAATGGGATTGTATATTTGTGTCTTACCTTCTTGGGAGCTGTATGTTCGGTTGTATGTGATTATAAAGTTTTTAAACTGGGTCAAAAGCTCCACAGATTCCTGAAAAAAAGAAAAAAAAAGCAATCCATGTTTTAATCAACTATTGCGAATATTTGATGACATATTTAAAGTGTACATTGCATTACCTTCATGGGTTTGCCCTGGGTTAGGGGTACAGATGCAACCTTTTTGAGCTCCTTGGAAACTAAGACATACACAAAATCAGGATAACTACAAATACATGTTGGGTAGAAAACCATTAAAAGTGGATGTATGATCAAAAATCACTTTAAATCCTGTCATAAAACATAACAGTGAGAATGTATATCTGTTTTACACCACAGCAGGATATTATGTGATGAAGATGATTTGGACAGATTTGCCATCTGTCCCAGGCTACTGACCCACAGGCTCGCATTTCTGTTTAAGCAGGGTGGATTTACTTTCCCAGGGAATGTCCCAAACCTCAAACAAACAAACCTCGGTCTGTGGAGAGACAGAGAATGAGTGTGATTTCAGGAGAGAGAATGTGCATTGTAAATTTACAATGGGCAAGTTCAACTTCTGCTAATGGTCTGTTTGCTAATTGTTTTAGTATTTAAATGAACAAAAGCATGGGGTTATCATACTAGATTTGTGCTACTTAATGGAAATGTACATTTCGCATGCATGCTAATAATGAAGGCAAAAAAAAATCCCTGCTTAAATGGGTCATGCAGTGCATTTTGACTATTTAGAGTTCGCCATTACAGACTCTGAGTAGTGACGTTTTACATGGATTAAGGATTAGTGTTTGCTCACCTTCTGTTTATGGGGCTCTGGGAAAAATTCGCAGGTATCCACAGCGCTCAGCTCTAGGGATTTCTTACATTGGGTGCTTCCAATCTCTACCATAATACTGTACCGAATACCTTTCACCAGCTGTGGAAGACAGAACAGAAATAAAAGACACAAATCACTATTTTTGAACAAGGGAATCGCTATAGCTCTGTCATATCAAACTTCTATAAAGAAATTTTGATAACACTTCTGATTTGTTAACATGAACTAAAAATCTGCAATATATTTTTACAGCAACTTTTGTTATTGTTACTTAATACAAATGTTAATGTTAGTTAACTGTAGTGTATGCTATTAACTAATATTAACAGATACAATTAATGATGATAAAAATGTTGAGATTTAACATGAAGAAAAATGCATACGTAGGCCTATTGATAATTATTTTGTTCATGTTAACTAATGACTAAATCTTAATACATAGGTTACATATTTCAATAAAGATTTATATATTTACTTGATAATGATAACTTTTTATTAATAATTTAACTAAATACATTGTTACACACAACAATTATATCACAAACTGCAAAGAATTTGTGGTATTTATACAACAGTGAGCTTTAAAATACGTTTTTATACAGTCCTACAAACATTGGTGAATGCTCATAAGTGCGCAGCTTTCATTTTATCTACTGTTACAAACTTCTGCGCAAAAGGCGCGCAGGGTTGTGTTGCTTAAATCCGCTCAACACTGTTATGTATGAGGCCTCTGCGCACGCGCTGCGCTTGTTTACGTCTAATCACATGCGGTAAAAATAACTCCTTATAATAAACTTCATGTCCAGTATCGGAATCGCAAAATTAAATTATATTCATACTAAATGAAACATAAACCATTATAATAATATAAACACTTATTATATTCTCTCTTCAGTAATATTATATGCAGAATTATACGGTTTTGCATCGTTAGACATTTTAACGGATGATTTAACGTTATAATTTTACCTGTTTGCTGGCCGACAGGATTTTGCTAACACGGCGTATATGCATCGCGTTGGATCCCATATTATATCGTTCCTCGGCAAATTTCACCGCTTTCATAACCCCGGGTCTGACTCCGACAGACGGGCCGGGGATCCCGGAGCTCCGATAACCGGGCGATCAGGGCCATCTTCTATACCCAGAACCAAAGCGACCAGCACACAGCAGGCGATGACGGGGTAACCGCGGATAAAGGACATGTTGTCGAGCTCTCGGAACAGAAAGCTGCGACGTAAGATCGGGTTTTTGTTTTGAGATCGTAAGCCCGCAGTGTTTTGTTGTTGCTCCACACGTCAGTTCAGTCTGCCCCGCACAAACATGGAAGACTGATGATGATGATGATGATGATGCCTCTCTGTATCGGGGCGGGGCATGTTTCTTTAAAAGCTGAATTATGATGATAATAATAATAATAATACA
The DNA here is from genome assembly GCA_030378365.1 of Hybognathus amarus. Classification (NCBI taxonomy): domain Eukaryota; kingdom Metazoa; phylum Chordata; class Actinopteri; order Cypriniformes; family Leuciscidae; genus Hybognathus; species Hybognathus amarus. Next base: position 165,174 of record JAQIUQ010002106.1, read on the forward strand.
TTATTTGCTTGTGATTTATAATAAGAAGACAATTATTGGTAATTAAAAATAAAGGAACCATTTATTTATTTTTAAGGTGGTGGGGGGTAACAGTGTTATCAACAAATACTATATATTTGTATTTAATCTAACTATATTTAAATAATGTTTTACCGATAATTCACATCTCATCAAAAACAATAAATCAGTGCAGTCACCCCCGCTAGACGGCGTATGATCTCAGGAAATATAATATTCTGCCCCTGTTGGTCAATGCATGCATGAATGGGCTCATAATGGCTGCTTCCACTACCGACAAGAGAAGTTCAACAACAATAATTTGTTGAAATGAGACTTTGATAGTAATACAGAATATTTGTAAAGGTAAATAATCAGAGAAGAATTATACGAAACAGATTTAACTGCAGTAGCCAATAAATCCGATTGCTGTGTTGGTAAATAATACTATTACAACAAATGTGACATGGACTATCAACCTAGAGGAAGAGGAAGAAGAGGGGCGAGGAAACCGAAATGAAGAGGTGGGAAGAGAAACGATCGTATACTTCGATTCGTATTATGCATTTATAATGTATAATGCACGCGGTCATCTTACTAGTGTCACACCAACATTACATTGGTTATCACAACTATTTAACTATTTAATTCACAACTAATTTTGTTAAATCTTATATATTGATCAAAACATATATATAAATTTTTGTTATTATGTATAATAATGTATGATGTATAATTGTATGTGTAATTCAAGCTGCTTTTATAACTATATATATATATATATATATATATATATATATATATATATATATATATATATATATATATATATATATATATATATAAAGGTCGGTAAGATTTTTTATGTTTTTTAAAAGAAAAACATAAAACAGCTTTTTCTCCTATGAAAAAAGCAGAATTTTCAGCATCATTATTCCAGTCTTCAGTGTCACATGATCCTTCACAAATCACTCTAATATGATTATTTTATGCTCCAAAAACATCCATGTTGAAAACAGTTTTTACATTTTTTATTTCAGGATATCTTTGATGAATAGAAAGTTCAAAGAACAGCATTTATTTAATTGGAATTTTTCTAACATTATCAATGTCTTTACTGTAACTTTTGATTAAATGTTACTCATCCTTGATGAATAGAAGTATTGATTTTATTTCATTTCCCAAAAAATAAAATACAAATTCTTACTGACCCCAAACTTTTTAAAGGGTAGTGTTTAATGTAACAAAAGCTTTCCATTTCTGATAAAATCTGTTTCTTTTGAACTTTCTATTCATCAAAGAATCCTGAAATAAAAATGTAAAAAACTGTTTTCAACATGGATAATAATCATACATGTTTTTGGAGCATAGAATCATCAGTATTAGAGTGATATTGTGAAGGATCATGTGACACTGAAGACTGGCAGTAATGATGCTGAAAATTCAGCTTTTTTTCAGAGGAATAAATTACATAATATATATTAACATAAAAAAGTCATTTAAAAATTGTCATAATATTTCACAATATTACTGAGTTTTTGGGTATTTTTATCAAAAAATTGCCAGCCTTGAGTGAGACAGAAGAGACTTCTTTTAAAAACATAAAAAATCTTAGACCTTAAACTTTTGACCGGTAGTGTGTGTGTGTATATATATATATATATATATATATATATATATATATATATACACAGTGTGTATATATATATATATATATATATATATATATATACACACACAGTGTATATATATATATATATATATATATATATACAGTGTGTATATATATATATATATATTTAAATATGTAGCTTATACACACACACACACATATATATATATATATATATATATATATATATATATATATATCACACACACACAATATATGGTTTAAGTATGTAGGTCACATCTCAGTGTGAAGAGTAATGACCATATTTTGTGAGTAGGAACTGCTCTGTTCCTGTGGTACATTTTTGAAAGGATTTGTGCACTGTAATAAATTGTTATATTTTTGTTTTGTGTGCGTTTCAGAGCAGAGATGTGCGCCTGTCTAAATCTTTAACTTACGCACTACGCCATGGTGCCAATAAGATGGGTCTTGAGATGAACTCGGGTGAGAAGTGATATCCACAAACTGTATGATATTCATAACACTTCACTTGCTTACAAAATTGTAATTTAGTTATTGTTTGTGTGGAATGAAGTTCTTGTTGAAGATGATTCCTGTTAATATTAGACTTGACAGCAAATAATTATTCATTCACTTAGCGCATGTTTTGGATTCAGTTTTTTTCTCATCATCCCTGTTTGTCTGTCTGTAATTCTTATGTGACCTTGTTCGCAGATGGCTTTGTGTTTGTGGAGGAACTTCTCGCTCATCAGCAGTTCCACTCATTTTCTTTGGAGGATGTGAAGCGAGTGGTGGCCACCAATGACAAACAGCGATTCAAGCTTTGCAACCACAAAGAGGACGGTCGTCTTGTGATACGAGCCAATCAGGGTCATTCAGTGCAGGTCAGTGTTGTTCACAATCAGAAGTCACGTAAATTCTACAGTAATGTAAGATATATAGGTTTAACGAGCAGTTAAACAGGTGTACCTATTCAGGTGTCTGTATATATCATTTGTGATTTACTAATCTAGTTAGTACACAAAAAGTGTCTGTTAAATAAATAAATAAATAAATAAATAAATGTAAATCTTACAGATTCTTTCAATTAAAAAAAAACATGATGCAAATTGTGTGATATATATGTATTCATTTAACTTATCCTAGAATGCGTCTCTTCAAGGTTACAGATCTGGAGTTGAGAAAGGTTGCACTTGATGATCCAGACTATCCAAAAGAAGCTGTTCATGGCTCTTACATGACACACTGGCCCTCTATACGCAGTCAGGGCCTCAGCAGGATGAACAGAACTCACATACACCTGGCACCTGGGCTACCTGGAGAGGGCGGAGTCATCAGTGGTGAGTGACATGCAGTGCAGATTAGATTCTTTTCTAGAGATCTGTTTTTCATGTGAGTGTGTGTGTGTGTGTGTGTTTTTAGGCATGCACAACAGATTAGGATAGTAGAAAATACTCCTGACCAATATGTGTGTACAGATGCATGCAATTCACTTCATACGGATCATTTACAGTTCAGTGACCTCTTCTCTGTTTATAGGTATGAGACAGAGTTGTGATTTGGCTGTGTATATTGATGTTGCGAAAGCAATGGCAGGTAATAAGAAATCATGTTTAAAACTAGTATAAAGATAATATACATTGAAGAATTATAGTTCAGAAGTCCTAATGATCACTCTTCCCTCTGGTTGGTCTTCAGATGGGATTGAGTTCTTCTGGTCCGAGAACGGTGTGTTGTTGACCACTGGAGATCCTGCTGGGTTTTTAGCACCACGCTATTTCTCTCGAGTACAAAGTCTTAAACCCTCACGTGAGTGAATTTCACAGCCATATCATAAAGTTATTTAATTTACTCCTACTCTTATTTACTCCTAGAGACAGATTCATTTTCTTGCATTGTTACTGTAATTAAATAAAAATGTAGCTTACAATATATGCATTTGATATTTTACAGTGCATATAGCCTCTATGCACGAACCCTGATGACGTGTGTCCGAATGAATCTCAGTCGAGATTTTTACTGTAATGTTTTGTCTGAAGTTCCTTGATTTCACCACTAGATGGCATTATTTCTACCCAGATTATGTTCCCTTGGATTAATGATTTTCATACTCACCTGTCTTGAATTACACCTAATGATAAACCCTATTTAAGGCTTCACTGCATTTTTGTTCTTGTTCAGTCCTGATGTCAACCAAAGTGAATTCGCTCTGGGAAGTATGTTTTTGTAATCTTTTTGTGGACTTCTGGTTTTGCCTTTCTGGATTTATGTTTAAGAAGATCCTCTGTCTGGATTACCTTTTTGTTTGCCTCTCAAGGAGAGTTGATTGAGTTTTTCTGTTGCACTTTCACTTAAAGTGCTAACTACGACCTTTTGTTTTGTTCTTCCCTTCGGAAGTAAAGAGCCAAATAATAAACTCAGACTTTTGACTTTTGACTGTCCTTTAAATCCTCTGCATTTGGGTTCAACCTCCTCAAGTGGTGGAGGGGTTAGTATCAAGGACACCCACACCGGAGACCCGAGTTCGATCCCCAGCTGGATCGTAACAGTAGGACTGAACCATGGATTTTGACCCAGCAGAGGAATCCCAACACCTGAGCAATGCTGAGCGCATCTTAGCTGCTGTTACAAGCCAGGCAGCCACCATGGAACGACATGAACAAGTCCTTGCACAACAGGAACATGCTGTATCAAAACTTGGTCAAGCTGTTGCAGAGATCCTACAGCACCTTCAAGCCCTTTCATGCCCACCGCAGGATGCTGATTCTCAATTCCAGCCACAAACAGCTCCTCCCAGCACCTCTCCTAGCAACTCTGAGATTCATCTGCCTCACCCTGAAAGGTATGCTGGAAGTCCTGGTGGATGTAAAGGCTTTCTTACCCAGTGCTCATTGAACTTTGAATTGCAACCTAATAAGTTTCCAACATCACGTAGCAAGGTGGCCTATATCATTACTCTTTTATCTGGAAAAGCCCTAGCCTGGGCCACTGCACTGTGGGAGCAGTCTCCACAACCAGCGGTTTGCTCCAATTACAGTCGTTTTATTGATGAGATGAGACGTGTTTTTGATCATCCGGTAAGGGGACGTGAGGCAGCTAGCCGTCTTCTTCAGCTATCCCAAGGTACTCAAAGTGTTGCAGAATTAGCAGTGGAATTTCGAACTCTATCTATGGAGAGTGGCTGGGATAAGGAGGCTTTGACTGTTGCTTTCTATAGAGCACTTAATGATGATCTTAAGGATGAATTGGCAGCCCGAGACCCTGCAACAGACCTAGATTCCTTGATTGATATGGCTATTCGATTAGATAATCGTCTTCGAGAGAGGCGTAGGGAGCGCACAGAGTCTTCCAGATATGCTCCCATTCAACATCCTACAGCTCTGCCCTTGCCTCCTGATCACCCCGTTTCAGCTGTAACCTGCACCGAAGAGCCCATGCAGCTGGGCCGATCACGGCTCTCCATGTCAGAGCGAAACCGCAGACTCAAGGATAAATGCTGCCTGTATTGTGGTGAACCTGGCCACTTTCGAGTTTCCTGCCCAATCCTTTCGGGAAAAGCCAACTCTCGTCCAGTAAAGGGAGGACTGTGATGAGAGAGACTATCCCTCCCAACTCAACATCTTCCGGGGTTCTCCTGTCTACCCACCTTTTATGGAATGATCAGTCACATTTCCTAAAGGCCTTCGTGGATTCTGGGGCTGCTGGAAACTTTATGGATTTGGAAATTGCCAGACATCTTCAGGTGCCACTGACCAACCTAGATGACCCACTTACTGTCACGGCATTGGATGGAAGACCCCTTGGTTCTGGTCGGGTGAGTCTAAGCACTATTCCTGTACATCTCTGGGTTGGGGGTCACCAAGAAACTATACAGTTTTATGTAATAAAGTCACCAGAATTTCCGTTAATCCTTGGTTTTCCTTGGCTTGTTCTCCATAACCCCCATATCGACTGGTCCTCTGGTAACATTGTCAGATGGGGGCCTAATTGTGATAACTCGTGTCTCTCAACTTCATCTCTTGAACTTGTCTCTTCCGACTTAAGCCAGGCTACCCATGGGCTGTTAAGGACTAATCTGCAGTTATCTGGGACACCTCCAGAATTATCCAGTGTTCCTCCTGATTATGCAGACCTTTTAGATGTGTTCAGCAAGAAGGCGGCCTTGTCCTTGCCCCCCCACAGACCTTATGATTGTGCAATCGACTTGCTCCCTGGAATGTGCCCTCCAAGGGGGAGACTGTTTTCCCTTTCACCACCAGAGAGGAGGGCCATGGAAGACTATATCCAAGAGGCTTTGAATTCTGGTCTGATACGTCCCTCAACTTCACCAGCAGGAGCTGGATTCTTCTTTGTTGCTAAGAAGGATGGGGGCCTCCGACCCTGTATTGATTACAGGAGTCTCAATAAGATTACCATAAAGAATCGATATCCTCTTCCATTAATGTCTACTGCCTTTGAGTTGCTTCAGGGGGCAACTGTATTCACTAAACTGGACCTTCGCAACGCTTATCATCTGGTCCGTATCCGTCCTGGGGATGAATGGAAGACTGCTTTCAATACACCCACGGGCCACTATGAGTATAAGGTCATGCCTTTCGGCCTGGTAAATGCTCCTGCAGTATTTCAAGCTTTGATTAATGATGTGTTAAGAGAAATGCTGAACAGGTTTGTGTTTGTATATTTGGATGATATTCTAATCTTTTCCAAGAACCTCCAGGAGCACGTTCAGCATGTTCGCCTAGTCCTCCAGCATCTTCTGAAGAACCATCTGTTCGTCAAACTTGAGAAGAGTGAGTTCCATGTTCAAGAGGTATCCTTTTTGGGCTTTATTGTCTCTAATGGTCACATCCAGATGGACCCAGCCAAAACCAAGGCAGTTAAAGATTGGCCTCCACCCACCTCCATCAAGCAGGTACAACGTTTTCTTGGCTTTTCCAATTTTTATCGAAAGTTCATACGAAATTTCGGTGCCATTGCTGCTCCACTTACGACTCTCACTAGGAAGAATGTTAAGGGCTTTCAGTGGACAGACGAGGCTGAAAAGGCGTTCTGCAAATTAAAGGATAGATTTACTTCAGCGCCTATCCTTACTATTCCAGATCCTGAGCTGCCCTTCATAGTCGAGGTGGATGCCTCTGAGGTAGGGGTCGGAGCAGTACTCTCCCAGCGGGCCAGAAAAGACAACAGATTACATCCTTGTGCTTTCTTTTCACACAAGCTCTCTCCTACTGAAAGAAATTATGATATTGGTAACAGGGAGTTATTGGCTGTTAAGCTGGCATTGGAGGAATGGAGGCACTGGTTGGAGGGGGCCAAACATCCCTTTGTTGTATGGACTGACCACAAAAACCTAGCCTATATCCAAGAAGCCAAGAGACTGAACTCTCGCCAGGCCCGGTGGGCGCTATTCTTTAATCGCTTTAACTTTGTTCTCTCCTATCGACCAGGATCTAAGAATCAGAAACCTGATGCTCTCTCCAGGCAATTTGACCCACCCAATATGGTGTCAACCCCAGTGATGATCATCCCCACGTCCAAGATTCTGGCTCCAGTTAGATGGGGAATAGAGACCAGGGTTAGAAAAGCACAGCAGCAGGAAGCTGACCCAGGTAATGGACCACCTGGTCGTCTTTTTGTACCTAAGAGTGTGCGCACTGATGTTTTGCAGTGGGGACATGCCTCATCAATCACCTGCCACCCAGGAGTCAGCAGGAGTCTTGAGTTCATTTGCAGACGCTTCTGGTGGCCAAGGATCGCTGATGACGTTAAATCCTTTGTTGCTGCCTGCTCCGTTTGTGCCCAGCATAAGGATTCCAGGTCTCGTCCACAAGGTCTTCTGCTACCCCTCCCTGTTCCTGCTCGTCCTTGGTCACATATTTCTATGGACTTTGTAACGGGTCTACCACTCTCCCAAGGTAACAAAGTGATTTTGGTAGTTGTGGATAGATTTTCAAAAGCTTGCCACCTTATAGCATTGCCAAAACTACCTTCGGCTCCACAGACTGCTGAGATTGTATTGCAGCATGTTTTTAGGTTGCATGGCTTTCCTCAAGATGTTGTTTCAGACCGTGGCCCTCAGTTTGCATCCAGGTTCTGGAAGGCCTTCTGCCAGCTCATTGGTGCTTCAGCCAGTCTGTCATCTGGATTTCATCCCCAGTCTAATGGACAGACTGAAAGAACTAACCAAGAGATTGAGACAACCTTGAGATGTCTAGCTTCATCCAACCCAACGTCGTGGAGCAAACAGTTGATATGGGCAGAATTTGCCCATAATACTCTTCGCCATTCCTCAACGGGTATGTCACCTTTTGAATGTCAGTTTGGCTATCAACCTCCTTTGTTTTCTGAGCAGGAGTCTGAGGTGGGAGTTCCGGCTGCCCAACATTTGGTTCAACGGTGCCACAGGGTGTGGAGTAAGGCCAGAGCCGCACTTCTGAAGACTTCACAGCTACAACAGCAACAGGCCAACCGTCGCCGCAGACCAGCACCATCTTTTCGTCCAGGGCAGAACGTCTGGCTGTCTAGCAAGAACCTTCCCCTTAAAGTTGAAGCACGCAAATTGGCGCCCAGATTCATAGGACCCTTCAAGGTTTTAAGGAAAGTAAACCCAGTTTCCTACCGTCTCCTACTTCCCAAGTCTTTGCGCATACATCCCACCTTTCATGTTTCATGTTTAAAACCTGTCAAATACAGTCCTCTGTCTCCTGCCACCAGGCCACCCCCAGCTCCGCAGATCATTGAGGGCCAACCAGCATACATGGTCAAGCGGATATTGGACACTCGTATGGTTCGTGGTAAACGGCAATATCTAGTGGACTGGGAAGGATATGGGCCAGAGGAACGGTCTTGGGTCCCCACGCGCCATATCCTGGACAAGAGTTTGATTAGGGACTTTCAACGTCCTCAATCTACCCGAGCTTTTGGGAACGTCAGGAGCCGTTCCTAAAAGAGAGGGTTCTGTAATGTTTTGTCTGAAGTTCCTTGATTTCACCACTAGATGGCATTATTTCTACCCAGATTATGTTCCCTTGGATTAATGATTTTCATACTCACCTGTCTTGAATTACACCTAATGATAAACCCTATTTAAGGCTTCACTGCATTTTTGTTCTTGTTCAGTCCTGATGTCAACCAAAGTGAATTCGCTCTGGGAAGTATGTTTTTGTAATCTTTTTGTGGACTTCTGGTTTTGCCTTTCTGGATTTATGTTTAAGAAGATCCTCTGTCTGGATTACCTTTTTGTTTGCCTCTCAAGGAGAGTTGATTGAGTTTTTCTGTTGCACTTTCACTTAAAGTGCTAACTACGACCTTTTGTTTTGTTCTTCCCTTCGGAAGTAAAGAGCCAAATAATAAACTCAGACTTTTGACTTTTGACTGTCCTTTAAATCCTCTGCATTTGGGTTCAACCTCCTCAAGTGGTGGAGGGGTTAGTATCAAGGACACCCACACCGGAGACCCGAGTTTCGATCCCCAGCTGGATCGTAACATTTTACTTCCGGAAGCGCGTTCTGCAGGCCAAGTGTATAGCGGCAAAACTTGAATAAAGTGCCATTTTCTCAGGAAACGGAGGCAACGATTTTAGAAGCGCTGATTCGCTAGCAGTCTGAATTTCGTACGATATAAGAGAGATACAGTGACCTCTCAAAGTTGTTGATGTCAGCTCGAAATATGTAATTTAAATAACTTCTCTTTTTCACTCCTGTGTGACAGCTAACTGCCTCACAGTGTTGTTTACATCATTACACGTTAACCGCAGGACATTTTTTATAAACAGCAAGTGTAATTTGACACTATCTAGCACCTTAAACGCAAAACCGGCTTCTGACCATAGACTGACGCAGCACCGGAAGTAACTGGGCGTGCTGAGACAAACTCTGACGCATAATCATGCATAGAGGCTATTGGTGATAATTCGATTTTAAAGAGCTGTGTTTTTTTTTCTACAGCTTGTGAAATTGAACTACATTAGCTGTGGAGAAGATCTCTTTGACTATAAAACCAAAAATTGAAGATGTTCAGTCGACCTATCTAAATAAAAACAACAAAATGTTTGTTTTTTGCACAATCAGGCTACATTATTTCAGGGGTTAAGAAATAAGACTGGAACACCCACAGATGACTTTGGTGAGGATTCATGGGAAGACATGTACATGTTGGTCTTTTTAATTGTGACTTTAAAGGTACAATATGCAAGATTTTTCGCCACCAGGGTCGCTGAACCTTACAATAACAAAGGCGTATATTGATGACGTATATTCTGTATTAAGCGGAATTATGGATCTTTTCGTCAAGCTGATGGATCTTTTATGGATGAGTGAATACAGTGATGTTTTTAACATGATTGTGGTGTGAAGCAGGACGCAGATTGCTAGACGTATACCAGCGCCACACGCAGACGCGAGTCCGCGGATATAAAGGAATAAGGACATTTCATTTTCCCGAACGACACACTGAATTACTCTCACATGTCAGTTTATTAGACAAATGAAACTTGAGGTAACGCAGCGCTGTTTCACTTGCTCTAACAGTTTCACTATCACACTAAACGGCATTTGAGTGTGTTGATATGTTAGTTAGGTTGTTTGTTGGCTGTATGAGGCTAAGCTATATTAACATTAGAGAATAACATACAGATCATATTCTAACTTTTCATCATGTTGAACTAAATAACATTGATTAGTTTGCTCATCACCATGCTCAACATTTGCTCACCTGTTTAATAAAGTAACATGCAACACTTGTGCCTCTAAGTCGAAGTTATTCGCGGACATGGAGCTCTCGGCATCTCGAAAGTTGTTGATCTTCGTTTTAGTCCTCTTTTTGTCTCAAAGTCTGCTTGCCATGGTCCATAATGTTTGAACAAAACAACAACAGCGTGAGCCTCCTGCTAGGAATAACGAGCATAACCCCGGTTGTTAACGTCTGTCGTCATGGTTACTATTGCAGTACAAGGTCAAACCTGGCGGAAACCGGGGTAACGCAGATATGACGTCATTGACTGGCGACTCCTCACCCCTGCTCACACGCCCCGTTTCCTTGGTTAATATCACTATTTTCTCACGATTTATAAATAGTTGAAAATATTTGGGATATTGTAAGTAATCAACTTAACTAAATATATAATGTTGTCCTAGTGTTTTTTGGATATTTTACTGCAAAAATTCTGCGTATTGTACCTTTAACCTCATTTAAAACTGCTGTGCAATTGAACAAAGGCTAGTGAATATGCTCTGTTAGATTAAGTCATGATGATCATGCAGGAAATTAACAATTAAAGGAATAGTGAAAGTGTTAATTAATTCATTGAAATACGCTATTTATTACGTATTTTTTGCTTTTCAGGTACAGCCTGTGTCTTGTAATCCCCAAACTCATGGACAAAATTCAAGCTTTAGAATTTCCTTGACTACATTCATATTATGGAGTCAGCAGCATATCTGATAGGTTGTGTGATGTTTGCATACATATTGTCAATGACATCCTAAGCCTGTTTTATTTTGTGGGCAGCTTTTCCCCACTGCATATTGTCAAAAAATAGAATATCTAAATACACTGACCTCAAGATAGGGATGTGTCATGTTACTGCAGGGGATTTCTGCAAGCATATTTATGTGCATTGCACTAGACAGAGAGCAATAACAGGCAAATAAGTTTTTTATTAAATGCTTTTGTGTTGTCTTATTAAAATGACTAGTTGTCTGTGAGTCATGCTGGCTTTCAGTTGACTTTTCAGACACAACTACTAGAAATTACTGCTTAACGAAACTATTTCTATTTCTAACCAAGATTTTGTAAAAGCTCACAACCATTCAGTCAAAAATATTGAATGTCTGGTGGCTTCATGAGATGCAAGACTCTAGCTTTAATTTATGGTCATTGAGAATTGTGTTTTGACTGTCCATTAGCTGATCAAAGACCTATTCTTGGTACTGTCAAGCTGTAGTTGTGTGAACGCTAAATCCTGCATTGCTGAAGTCCTCAGCATTCTTTCACTATAAGGTGGTGGACTAGTTTGTCACCACATGAAACAATACTTTGATGCTCTGAACAATAGGCAAAAAAAGTGGAAAGGAGAAGATGGCTTATGTCACAAGTTCAAGTGGTCACTAGGTTAAATTACTGATGTTTAATGCATTTTATTTTGATTTTACAGCATTTTTAAGCTCAAAGCAATTATTTATGCTGAATTTCAATTTTATAAGGCTCTTTAGATGAAACAAATCCAATACTACAGAAAGTTCAGTTGGTGTATACTTTGTGAAATTTCCATTTTATGTCCTCTGTTTGTCTCTAGGCAGCCACTCAAAGCAAAGTTTCCTATAATAGAAGAGGTCTAAAATTAGTGAGCCTCTATGACTGTCTTGGCCTAGTGTATCAGATTCCTTTCACAGACTCTGTCTATTCCATCCCAGCACCTGCTCCTAGCTGTAACACCCTATTAAGCTTGGTCGAGACATGCACCTATGTCCAAGCATGATTAAAAAAGCTTCAGGTCAGGTTCGTTTCCATTTTCTGTGCATGCTTGTGTCTCTTTAAAAAAAAAAGGTGTCAATTAAGGTTTGAAAAAGCCAGGCTCTGTGAGCTCAGACAGGGCTAGCGGTACTGGAGTCGTAGCAATTTTTTTGGGCTTAGCTTGAGGGGCTGGACATATCTGTGCACTGAGTGGCCTGTAACGATGAAGTGTCAGTTTGGCACTCGGAAAACTGGATCCCCTGTTGGAGCCTCATTCACTTCTCATGGTACAGTGCATAACTGTACCCTGTAGATGTTTTCTGGAGGGGCTGTTCCATTAAAACTTGCCATATGGACAGAAAACATCAGAAAAAGGCAAGTATATCTGATGACTTTTATGTGAATGCATGATATCTGCATGTACTGTATATTGTAACATGTTTCACCTTACAAAGTTACAGTATATATTTTTGGATCAGTTTGCATGAGGTATGTTTGTGAGTAGTTATAAGAGTAATCCTCTAATCTGGTTTACTATTATTAAGCAGACTTTTGTATGTGCAAAGTAACTATAATTTGCTCTCAGAAGATGAACTTGGTATATAAAGCTACAAGAAAACATTTTGTCATGAGAATTATTTTCTCTTTACAGTAACAACTTTTCATGACTGTTTCTTTTGATGTTTCAGGTCAACAACTGCTGAATGTCCAGTTTAGGCATTTATAAATGGCTCAAGTGTGACAACCCAATGCCTGTGCTATCTGAAGTGAAGAAATGGAGCGCTGGGTTCTAGAGGGAGACAGCTACTCTTTCCTTCGCAGTGCTCCACAAACGTTCAACCTGCAGAGTCGTGAAGGGCCAAATCAATATGGAGATTTTTGACATCACTTCAATCCCCAACCATAATGCTATATCTGAAACAACCTGCCTATGTGACATTTTTGGGGATGACGGCGACTCGCCGTCACTTTCCAGTAGCCCAGCCTCTGTGACATTTGTCAGAAGAGAAATGGATCAGCCTTTTCCAGCAGATGATGCCAATGACTCTTCAGGATCTTATCACACTGCCAATGGATCTGACTTAAGTGACAACATTGAAGTCACTTACAACACACCTTCTCCAAAACATATACTGGATTTTTCCACACCGGAGACCAGGGAATCACATCCACATTCAGATGAATCAAACATCTTATCTGATTCTAAAAATGGATGTAACCCACTTGATTACACACCACCTGTAACCGATCTTTCACAGACTGGGAACATTTGGAAAGAACCTCAGAGTGTCAGTGAGCGCTGCCCCAGTGAATGAAAAGAAATGTACAAATGCTTCTGAACCACAGGACATGGATTCAACACCAGCTATAAATCAAATTATTCCAGAAAAGGATCTTTCTAATCCAACATCTTGCCCTTCAAACGAGAAAGAACCTGCTGCATCTTTTGAGCAAGAACAATTTATTACAAAACCTCAAGATTGCATACCTATATATGAGTCTACTAACTGTGAACCATTGGCAGAATCTCCACTTGAACAAAATAATGTGGTGTCTTCTAAGAGCAATGGAAATATGAACTATCATAGTCCAGAAGAGGAAAACGTTCTACTAGCACAAAGGATGATTATCAGTGGCTCTGCATTAGAACTGTCAAACACTTCTTTAACAGACTTCTGTCCTATTCAGGAAATGTCTACTTCACCTGCAAACAGAGATATTAATATCCTACCCATACCCAGTGTCATGCCAGAGCTCAGATTAAGCTCCATATCTCCTGTAAGTAGGCAAAATAGCTCCACACCTGCATCCACAGGTGGATCTTCACCTGAGCTGCTGAATTTGGGCTCAACTCAAGTGGGGAACGCATCAGAGTTTCCAGACTTGAAGGACACTTATGGTGCATCTTCTTTAGTATCTAAATCTACCATTGATAATGTGGAAATAGATTCCCTATCTGTGTCTGCAATTTCCACTGAAACAAGAGGGCAGGTGTGCTCATCCATAGATGGCAGAGAAAGTCTTGAATCATCTGAGATCAATGAAACCTGTTCTTCTCCTGATCACTCAGCACCTGCTTACTCACCAGAACCCCTAATAATTCCCTCACATGTGGGTTACACCATCAGCCCTTCACCTACAAATGAGAAAATCATTTCTTCAACTGAACCTGAAGCCTCACTATCCTCCCATGAAAGTACAAGGATTGATTACAGGGATGTCTCCTCATCACCTGATAACTCAGAACCAGCTAACATTCACTCATCTCTAGGTTACACCATTAACCCATCACCTACAAATGATAGAATCGTTTCTTCAACTGAACCTGAAGCCTCACCATCCTCCCCTGTAAGTGCAAGTATTGACTACAGGGATGTCTCCTCATCTCCTGATGACTCAGAACCAGCTAACATTCACTCATCTCTGGGTTACACCATCAGCCCATCACCTACAAATGAGAGAATCGTTTCTTCAACTGAACCTGAAGCCTCCCCATCCTCCCCTGTAAGCACAAGAATTGACTACAAGAGATATCTCCTCCTCTCCTGATCACTCAGAACCAGTAAACATTCACTCATCTTTGGGTTACACCATCAGCCCATCACCTACAAATGAGAGAATCATTTCTTCAACTGAACCCGAAGCCTCACCATCCTCCCCTGTAAGCACAAATATTGACTATGGAGATATCTGCTCCTCTCCTGATCACTCAGAACCAGTACACATTCACTCTTCTCTGGGTTACACCATCAGTCCATCACCTACAAATGAGAGAATAATTTCTTCAACTGAACCTGAAGCCTCACCATCCTCCCATGTAAGTATAAGGATTGACTACAGAGATATCTGCTCCTCTCCTGATCACTCAGAACCAGTAAACATTCACTCTTCTCTGGGTTACACCATTCAGTCCATCACCTACAAATGAGAAAGCGGTTTATTCAACTGAAACTGAAGCCTCAATACCAGCTCATTCATCAGAACCAATGGGCTATACCATCAGCCAGTCACCTACAAATGAGAGAATAGTTTATTCAACAGAAACTGATGACCTGCCATCCACCCCTGGCATCACAGAAAATGACTACAGAGCAACACCAACATGTAGTAGAGATTCCACGCCTGCGTTAAGGAGCATTACCTCCACTCCAAACAGCAGAGAACACTACCTTACACCAGAATCAATTTCCTCAACCCCTTCACTAGAATTGAGATCAGTCAGCTGCTCACCTGAAATAAAAACAATATCTTATTGTGTTCTGCCACAAAATACAAAATCACCTGTGATAGGAGGCATCACATATAATGGTTCACCAAAAGAAGATTTAGCACAATCACCTGTGGTAGAGCCAATTGTCGAGTGGCAACTCTTCTGAAACTTCCAACTCTCTTTTTGGAAATGACACCTCTGTCTCACCTACCTCAAGGAACTTTTTGTCAACACCAGAGAGTAGATCAAGGCCCTCATCAACTGCATTAGAACATACCAGAGATGCAGCATCCCTGTATCTCCAAACTGAGCCTCCCATACCACTTTCAAAAAGCAGAAAATCTGTCTTTACCCATAATCTTTGAAAGAATGAATCCTCAATCTCCTAACCCAATAGACAGTGTTCATTTTAATGAAGTTGCTGACACAGAGATCTTTAAAAGCAGTTCATCTGTCCCAGATGAATGTGCAGGCAGTGGACCACAAATTCTTAGCCAAATGCAAATCTTGCAAGATTCACCATCTAAATCTTCAGGTGTTGGATCGTCCACAGTTAAAATAGAGCAAAATCAGGAAATTGTCTCTGACAACACAACAGATTTAACGATCTGTGGAACACCATCTCTGAGTCCATTGGCCTCATCTTGTGCCAATGCCAGTGACATCTATAGAAAAGAAACAATGCCATATTGAGGTTTATGATAGAAAGGGAACAGAAATGTTGGAAAACGATTGCCAAAGCAGTGACAAGAGGCAAAGCCAAGTGCCTGTAGCATTAAGAGAAAGTCCTGGGGTTATCAGTAGGCACAGTGGTGGTAAATTTGACAGGCAGCCCTTCAGGGAAAAGGAGGAGAGTGGAAAGAGGGAGGGAGAGGGGAGGAGACTATGAGAGATAGTAGTAACAGAGGGCAACAGGTTGAGCTGTCATTCAGTGCCAGGAATAGAAAAGGGCCTGCAGGCCACAGCCCAGCACTCTCAAGTCGAGACCCGAAGTCGGGAATTCCAGCTCGCTGTTATTTTGAGTCGCACCCAACAACTCTGCAGCAACAGAGTCCTCTCAGAGCTAAGGGCTCACAACAAGAGAACAAGGGTGGCACCAGGAGGCTCCAGTCAACTGCCCAAGGTAAACACAGCAGTGCAGGATTTCTTTCTCCTGAGTATACTGGTGAGAACTCCAGCATGGGAAGTGAGTTAGATGAAGCAGATAATGAAGTAAAATGGTTTACAGATCTGGCTTTCAGAAGTCTGTCTAGCCCTCAGGTGGATTATTTGGATGTGTACAATTCAAGCCACAGGTCATCAACAAATGTTTCTCAGCAATCGACTGTAGACAGCCCTGGTGCTGTTGCATGGATGACCTATGCAGACTTTCGTGGCTCACCGTTACATGAAAACGATGGCTCATCTTTTCTACCCCGTGACAGCCTGGACCCTAACAAACACTTTGAAATGGGGAGTTTTGAGTGTGTGGATGTTGCTTTAGAGAGCAAAGAACAGTCCAGTAGAGGAAAGAGGACAGTACCTAAAGGGCAGATACAGCTGTTAAGGCGGAACACAGATGAAACAAAACATAAAGGGAATTCTGAAAATGTTTGAATTCACCCTCAACAAGTAGGCATTCACAAAACAACATTGTTCGTCAACATAGCACACCAGCTTTTGTGAAAGAGGAGGTTTCCAAGGAGGTACCAGATTCACCACAACATGACAGGAAAAGGACATTGCAGAAGTCTGTGTCTTTAGATGATGGCTCCCCAAAGACACAAATGGCATCTTGCATTATCAAGAGTGTGTTGTCAAAGAAAATGCAAGATGCGCAGAAGACTCCAGAAAGTGCAGACCCAAGTCCATCTGGAGATAAAAACAAACGTCCTCATATCAGCCCTAGCTCTTTTGATGATGCACCAAGTGACATGGAAAGGCATAGTTTAAGCTCTAGCCAGCAATTTGAATGTAAAGATTTTGCTGTTGAAGAGGAGAGATCTTCACATCGTCAGCTGAAAAGTGTGCCCCAAAAGTTCCTCCAAAACCACTCTTAAGACCTGCGTTCTTTAACACTGGGGAAGCTCAGGTTGCTGGCAACATTACGAGGGAAGAAAAAAAGCCTATAGTGGCCCTTACATCAGCTGAAGACAAAATACATGTGAAACAAAACAGCAAGAGTAATGAGAAGGAGGGAGGAGGTGGCAACCTTGAGAGAAGTTCAATGGTGACCCAGCAAATGCCAGTGTCAGAAACACAAGTCCCGCTGTTGCCACTCCAGCAATAAGCATGCAGAGCAAAATGACAAGCAGAGAGACAAAGCGTCAGATGACACCAGAAGACCAGGAACGACTGGCTGGAAAGAGTGTATTTATGTCAAAAACTCCAGAAATAACTTTGAAACCTTCCTCTAACAAAGGGAAAATGACATCTTCTCTAAAAGTCTCTCTATCCCCTGACGTAGAACATTCCAGAGAACGTCTGAATCTCAGTCAATGGAGAATGCTGCAGAAGATGTGAGCACCAAATCTAGTCAAAAAATCATAGAGACAGAAGATGATGAAATCAACAAAAAATATGTTATGCATAAAGTTAGAGATGTGAGGAAGTTAGTAAAAAACACATACAACCTCTCTTTCAAAGCGTCAAATTCAACTTCTACTGAAGACACAGTTATTCAAGAGAAAAGAGAGCCGCTGCCACAAACTACTCCAGCCTTACACATTGAATGTAAAGCCATTAGTTGGAAGGACAAACAAGCATCTGGTTGCAAAACAACCCACTGTCATGTTGAAAAACAGCCTGTCGACGTATCAAAAATATCACAACCATTAGTTGGCATAGATACAAGAGATGCTGACATCCCTAGAATAACATCCAAAGCTTCTTTGGCAAAGACTGAAGTCACTACAAAAAGTATCAGATTCTCATTCTCTCAATCATAAATGGATTGTCTGAATCAAATAGTACCACTAAGAGGTCTTATACTCACTGTGATCAGAGTACTAAAATGCCACCCAGACCCCCCAGTAAGGAGCGGGAAATTTCTGCATTAGTGGTTCTGCCAGATGGCACATCCAAATCAAAGACATTTGATCTTACAATCTCTGACTCAACTCAATTGGAAGCTCCAAGCAACAGCCACTCTGTATCCATGCTACTGAAAGAGAAAGGGATGCAAGCTGATATCGGAGTGTGTGAGGTTCTTACAGAAGGTGTGAGTGCTACAGCTAAACATGTCAACAGGCTTGAGGTTCCAGTACAGGCCTGTTTATCAGAAGGATTGTCTAGTGAAGCACAAGTAAGGGCAGAAAATGCATCATTGCGTTGCAGTCCAACAGCTCTTGTCAACAATTCTTCAAGGACATCCCTACAAAGTGAAAGTCCCAAGGAAAATTCGAAATCATCAAAGGAACAAGAAAAGAAGATAACTGCCACCACAACTATGACACAAAATCCAACTTATCTAGCAACATCTGACAAGCCAGAGGTGAGGTCTTTTCAAGTAGTACAAAAAATAAATGCCACACCAGTGAATGCATCAAAAGAGATTGAGTTACCCATACAAGTGAGGTCAATATTGACTGATAGGCTGAAGTCATTTGTACCACAAAAACCCAGCTTTAAACAGTCATTTGCAGAAATTAGGTTAGGTGTCAAGTGATACACCGAAGCAGATGCTCAAGGATTATCTGTCATTAAGCATCTAAACCAGATTAAGTGGTGAATCAAGAAAAATGAAACACCAACCTGTGATACACAAGGAACAAACAAACATTGCTTTGTCAATAGATACAAAAAGACTGGCTGTATCAAGCAACAAACCACCACCCATCCCAGTCACAACAACTCCAAGTACTGTACAGAAATCCACCACAATGACATTGGCCAATCTGGATCAACAGCAATCTTCTGCTTTATTTCAAACCACCAGCACTTGCCAGCAGCAGACCCCATCATTCAGTCAAGAAAATTCAATGTTAGATTCTAACTCATCAGGAGCACAAGCCCTTGGCGACACACAATCTGTGACAAGAGGATCATCTAATAATCGTTTTTACATGGATGATCTTTTCTATGCTTCAGATGATCCCCCCAGCTATGATGAGCGAGAGTTTCAGCCCGCTACGGCTGTCAGACTTGCCCCCACAAAGGTCATGCAGGTATCATCCATCCACTAAGCAATCTCCATGCTCCTGCATACTAAGTTCCCACTCACATCAAGGACATCCCCACCACAGTCCACAGGAACGGGTACCACCAGCCTCTCGGTCTCCAGGCCAAGTCCTTACCTGTCCGGGAGCTCCTCCGCAAGCTCAAGTTCGTCCTCAACAGTGCAGACCAGATACTCTACCAGTCTCCAATACCACAATACCCCACGGCTCAGCTTTGATTCAGCCTCTACACAACCCACGAGCCTGTCCTGTTTCAAACTCACAGTCCTACTGTGATGACCAACCACCAACTTCTGGGGTGCATTCAGATAGACGCCCAGCTCAATCGTCCTTCACCTCAAGCAGCAGCTTCTGCTCCCTATCATGAGTACTCTCATTCAGCTAACATGTCTACTCTGGATCCCAGGCCTCAGTTGTTTAATCCCCAAGATTTGCCACCATCTTTTGCTCATGATTACACAAATGAAGGCCCGGGTGGAGCCAGTGTATTGTATCCAGAGAATGCAAGTGGGCTCAGCTGTGGGCAAGGTCCTCGTCGTGTTCTTCTTGATCCCGAGACTGGTAAATACTTCTATATTGAGGTACCAATGCAGCCTCTCAGAAAAATGCTGTTTGATCCTGAATTGGGCCAGTATGTGGAAGTTCTCATACCACAGCAGGCAATGTCCCACTCAGGCCTGTATCCACCAGCTGCACCACCCTACTCCTCTTTGCACAGTCCTGGGTTGTTTGCACCACAGTACCTACCTTATGCAATGCCATCTTACCAAGCAATTCCAGGCAGTTCCCAACAAGTTCGCCATCCGGAGCCGCCACCTGTCCCCACCACGCTTCACCAGACTTCCTTAAGGTATGGAAGCCCTGCAAGCCAAATGCCAAAAAATGAACCCAAAGGCCACTCATTGCTGGATCAAAGCTATCTTGAAAGCATGTATTATATCCCCACTGGGATGAACGCAAGCACAAATTCAACCCTTCCGAACTGCTACCACAAGGCATCTTCAAGCATGCCTCCTTCAGGGGAAGAAGAGCATGAAACAACAGTAGATACATGTAGTCTGTTTACATTTGGAATCTGTTCTAGTCAGCATCGTTTTTAATTTAAGCTGGATTTTGGAAGTCAACATTCTGTTTGTTGTTTTCCTGACATTTAGACCTTTGGGTAACGCTTCCTTTTACAGTCCAGTTACCCATGTAAATACTATGTACTTATTTTAGTAACTACAATTACTGGGTAATAACTAGTACTTACTCTGAACCTACCCCTGTTCCATGTACTTACCTTATATTAGCCAGTACTTTCTAGGTAAGTACACTGTATGTACTGTAAAAGGAAGCGTAATCGACCTTTTCTTTCAAAGGCCAATTGTATGCCAATGGTAGGCCTTATCTTTCAATAGCTTTCACGATTCAGTCAATATCTAAAGGGATTTGTTGTTACAGATATGCGTACTATTGAGTATGGCATTTCACTTCTAAGTTAAGTGATATTTAACAAATACATGACATTACGTAACTTTTAATTGCTTTGTGCTAAGCCTTTGATGTGCAAGTAAATGCTGTACATTTGGGTGGATGAACAATATCCACCAGTTCACTAGTATGTAAATCACATATTTTCTATCATCAAAGGATTGCCATTTACTATTTTTTACACATGTATACCCCCCAATAAAGATAACTGTCTGCAAAATCCATGTCTCAGATATTTTATTGCGACATATGACCGATTTGTGTCGTTTGGGAGAACCACACTCACCTTTAATTTATGGCCATGACTGCTGGGCTGTTTTTGTCTCAGGATGACATCTAGTGGACAAGGTCGAACATCCATGTTCATCATTCGTATGCCTTCTTTCAAGAAATGAATCATGTGTATGATTTGATGTGCATTTTGTAAGGAAAAGGGAGAAACAAATATTGACATCATGCTACAGTATAACCATTCCAAAAATCAAGCAAAATTCAGCTAAATGCAGATGTTTATAAATAATATGCCTGCCTCCCCCTCTTTTTTCTTAAAATAGAATACATTTCCATTACCTCTGGGATCATTTTGTCAGCTGAATGAAACAAGAAGCACGTGTTGACTGGGTGATTTATTCTGGGTGTTTCTTTTATTTGGGTGTTCAACATTGCTGATGTGACATAATGGACCACCCATGGTCTTAGCTGTGACGGTTTTGTGAAAATGTTTCCACTTATTTGAGCAAACAGTTCAGTCTTCTCCCTTCTCTCAAACTGCAGCCGCACCCATAAATGACTGCATTTGATTTCCTGACCTGTCTGATCATACTGTAAGAAAGGCTGATGGAAGTGTCTGAGTGTAGGCAGACTGCTTTGTGGGGAGCGGGCCTTATCCCTGTTTGTGGGGTGTTTTACTGAAAACAAAGACATTCAAGTCTGTCTATGACTTCATTCAGGATCCTCTGAGCAGACAGTCAGAGGGGAGTTGAGTGGAAATAAAAACAAGAGTGTCTGTGCCATAAATGTGTCCTTATGTGCTGAATAGTGAGTCAACTGAAGAACGTATAGATGTAACCACTTAAATATACAAAAATGTTACATTATAGGGCTAATGTCAGCCAGCTGGCCAATCATTATCTCCCTGTGTGTTTGTGTATGAGAGAAGAAATATAATGACTGGCTGACCGTAAAATAAAAGTTAGGCAAAATTAGAATTAAAGAATTAATTCAAAACATAAGTTGATATATTGGCCAAATTCCATAACAAAATGGAATTTATTAAAATTACAATTCAGAGAAATTCAACAGGGAATGGGAAATTATGTGTTCTTCACCCTGGTCTATAGAATACTACGCAGCCTGGCAAATTTGTTTAATTGTGTGCATCTATGTATATATATGTATATATATATATATATATATATATATATATATGTGTGTGTGTATGTATATGTGTGTGTATATATATTGTCATGTGTGGGGCTCCGCAGCACATAAAGAAGCATATGTAACTTAAATGCAAATACAAATATTCATCCTCATAGGTGACATTTTTAAACAAATTCTTTTTCAACTTTCATGTAAAACTTTGATATGCGAAAGGAGTGGCATTGGCTCAGTTTTTCATGTAGTTTGTCTACAAACCGGAAGGTTGGTAGTTCAATCTTCGGTTCCATCTGAGCCAAGTGTTGAGTTGTCCATGAGCGAGACCCCTGACCCCACTTCTGTCGGTGGGTGAATGTGAGGCAAAAGTAGCCTGAAAGCGCTTTGGTGGCCATTGGCACATTCTCATCCCAAGGCGCCATATAGGCTACTGATGCTTTTGCCAATGCGTATACATCCAATATAACACGATCAGGTTATGGTAGGTTTAGGTAAGGGGAAGGGTTAGGTTTAGACCACTCAGGAGGCGCCTTCTGGCCCATTCTATATCTGCGTCTCATATATTGACGCTAAAGGGTGCCATGTGCGTTGGATGCATAAATTGGCAAAGAGCATCAGTATATGACGCCTTCAGGATGAGAACACTATATAAATGCAGTTCATTTATGCAATAAATCAATCTTGACAAACCTTCCTTTAAAACTACAAATTCAGTTATATGAATTAAATTCGGAATAAACTTCCTGACTTTATAATGTATAGATAAATGGACGTGAAATACTAACTTATTAGTTATACTATACTAAAATACTAACTTTTTATTAATCAATTTACCAAAAATTTAATTTGGTGGCCATTATAAAAAATATTTGTATGGAATATTTGAAGTTTTCAAAAGAGCCAAATCCAAGGATTTAGTGTGTGTGCGTGTGTGGTGATAGGTGATTCAGTAGCACAATTAGGTGATGACATAAATAAAGGCCTAAATCCCTTGAGGACTAACCCTTAACCTTTAACCCTAATCACAGCTGACCCCTTCACCAGGTCAGGTCTCTATAGGGCAGGGGTGTCGCAGAAATTTTTGTAGAGGGGCTTTGGATAATTTCAGACAAAATAACCATACGATAGCAGCACCTTAGAGGAGATTAGTTGCCCCTAAGAGGTAAGGAAATGTTATTGCTAAGAGTTTATTACTCATATGGTACTACACAAAGCAGATCGTTAACATTGTCATGGGGACAGACCATATATGGGCGCATTCCGGGGATGACATCAGCAAGACATGACACGACTGGCTTGTACCTGCAGGATGATGGATCAGGTACACATTTCCTCAGCCCTTCCGGACGAGTCATGCCACATAGCAACAAGTGAGCCAAACAATGTTTCTGTCTGGAGAACAGAACCCCAACGGAGGCTGTTTGCTAAGGTACCAGCAGGTGGAGCAGTCACACCACAAACATAACAATCAACAACAATCCCAGCTTTCACCTGGAGAACCTATTGCAACAGGATTTTATTATTTTTTACGTTTGGCAGATAGTCACCTAATTATTAACGTCAGTCACATACACAATTGTTACACAGCTGTAATTTTACATTGCTGGATTTTAAATTTCGGAGCAAAGTTTTGTTTTTTTCCCCCTAACTGGTCCTGAGGTAAGTTTTTGTTTAAACTTGAACATTTTTTTTAAAATGTACATTTAATAACCTAACAAGCCCGATTTTTTAAAAATATTTTAATAAGAAGAACTTGTGATGTATTTCTTTAAAATAAATTCTAGGCTACTTAGAATTTTTCGCTACTAATTCGCTAATACATTTTTATATGTGGCTCAAGTGTCCCAATAGGCTACTTTTTAAAAGTAAAGCTCTAGCTGATTTACTCTAAACAGATTTAGGCTACTTTCCCTTTCTTGGTAAACATATGGAACATATTTTGAATGTTATTTGATGATGTAAGTGCTCAAGCATCACTTTTGGTATGTCTTTAATCCAGGACACTGCAGCATTCTCAACGAGGCCTGAAACCGGAAAGGATGGAAGGAATTTGCCCCCAGAGAACAGTGTGTGTGTTGAGAGAACTATCACCAAACTATCAACAATGACTGGACAAAGGTGAGGAGAAATTATGCTACTGTGTGTGAGTGTGTGTGTGTCATGGTAACACAATAGGGAGAAGCAAATAACTATATAATATGAAATGGAAATGAACTTAGAGCAGGAGGCTTAAGTTAATTATTCAGTGTGTGTAACATCCATATGTGAAAAGTAAAAGAGGATTCCCCTTTCCTGGCATGGCTGATGGATGAAATTCACTCTGGATCTGACATTATATTGGATTTTGTTATATATTCAATGAAAACACAAGATCAGGCTAATATTATAATTCCATGAAGATTGTCCGAAAAGGAGACTGGACACAAAAAAGTGCAGAGTGTCACTTTCACTGTGACATTGTTGGTAAAAATATGTCACCCTTTCACTTATGGATCAGTGTATCCAACTACTGACTTCATCAATGATGTCACACTTTCTTAATCACCGGCTGTATGTTTTACAAATTTGGATGTCTGGATTGGTTATAGCGTCTAATCACGACCATATGTTCGGTGATGACATTACATGCGATCCTTCATAATCGCTGTAGTTCTGATTTCATTCCATATGGTGACACGTTTTACAGCTAGTTATTCTTAGAGAACACCCACGGTTGGTTTCTACTACAAAACCCTTATCAGCAGGGAGCCGATAATCTCGGAAAGCATGACATTTCTTGTTGGTATCTCTTCCAACCTCCTGCGATAATAAACTGCTTTTTGTTGATGCCCACTCCCTCTCACTTTGATGTCAGAATGGCATTTGATCAACACGGCCCCAAGGAATGCTGGGAAGGTTTTAAGATTCTTTGGTTATGCCATAAAACAACTCAAAGGCATGCTAAGAAATTGTGTTGAAAGAGTCAGTGATGACATACTGCATTATTCTCTAAATCTAATTTTGAGGGTGCATTCTAGTGAGAGCAGATTGATAAGGAAGGCAATCAGTAAGTTATCTTTTTTAACTTTTAATAGTAAAATAAATAAACAACACTGAGAAGTCCTGTGACAAGAGATCATTTATAGTAAGATCAACTACTGTTGAACACACCACTAGTTGTAAATGAGATTCGCTTCTGTTTTCTCTTCCTGTTTCTATTTCTTGTCTTTCAATCTATTTCTCTCTCTCTCTCTTCCTTTATCACTTACACACACACTCATATGTTGACCTAACAAATCACTTTGTTATCACCTTAAAACACTTTCTAATTTCCTCAGATATTGCACTGAGTAGTCGTTTAGCCAGTATGACGCCATTAGTGATGAAAGTCCAACTACAGTTTTAAACAATTAGATGTAATTAATAAAATAATTTCCAGAGCATTATCAAACCACCTGGATTAATCATGTCACACAAACTAAATCCTGATGCTGTCAGATTCAGATTTTTCTTTTATAAGTCACACTAAAAGTCTCACACTGTAAAAAGTTTGTATTTTTTACATAAAAGACTGTAAAATGCTACAGTGAAAGTTAATTAAAGTTAATTAACCATATGAAAAATTGTAAATAGTTTAAATGCATTATATGTAGTTTTACTGTAAAATTGTCATTTTGACAGAGAAAACTATGAATTACCATGCAATTTACAGTGCAAAACAGCAAAAGAGCATTCCCAGAAGGCCCTGCCTGACACATCACATATGATTATCTATTTAAATAGTTTTTTTGTCTTATTTTTACTTTCTGTAATGCAATATCTTCAAATATCTGCAATATCCCAAATTCCAAAAATGTTTGTAATTCCGGAAACATTGTTACTATATCTTTTGACTAAAGTTGACTGGAGATTAATCATGTCATAATTTACTCTCCCTCATGTCAATGCACTGATTTTTATTGTTTGGACACACTCACACTCACAAAAAATAAATAAATACATCTAGGTGTGGAATGAATGAGGGTGAGTAAATGATGGCAAAATATTAATTCTTAATTGCAATTTTAACAAGTCTCCACTCTCTCATTGTTGTCAAGAGATTTGATCTCACGTGTAGTTTTTTCTTTCTTATGGGTTCATTGTTTACCCAAAACACCTTTCCATGACTTCTGAATCAGTTTCCTGTGGTCACTGTTGTGTACAACCTGCTGCCCACTTACAAAACCCCTTCCTTTTCCTTCTGAGAGTTGGAAAACCACCAGGGTGAGTCAGTGCTTCAATCAGCACAGTGCGGGATAAACAGTCTGCGAGCAACAACCTTCCAACATCATTTTTAGTTTTCACTCACTATCCTCTTACGCAAAACACGCGACCACATCGTTTTTGTTTCCAGAGTCCAGGCTTTTGCAGTTGCCCGCTCACATAGTCTGCGAGTGTGCATGCGGCTTGTATATCTGAGTGCATGACGGCTGGCTAATGCTATTCCAGCCATGATAATAAGGAGGGAGCAGGCTATATTTACCAAGTGGGGAGTGTCCGTCACTTCAGCAGAGCTTAGCGCAGGTTTTGTGACCACAGACACGGGCTAGCTCAAGTCTTAGCATTTGTGTTTTTCCCACCAGACATTATTCTAGCAATTAGAGTCTGAGGTTTACAAGTCTGATTATTTTAAGTCTTTGGTTTTGTTAGTGGGTGTTGAGGAATGTTTACAGTAATTTCTGATGTGTTTGTGTGGGTTAGATATGTGTGTTTGTGTGCTAATGAAGTGGTGGCAGATTTATGCTAGGATGTGGCATTTTTCACACTATCTGACCAATTTTTTTAAAAACTGAAATATATTAAATCTCCATGAGACAGTAAAATATGTGTGATTTCTGTGACATTATCACCACCAAACAAATATTATTACAAAAAATACAAATATTCAATATTATTATATATTATATATATTTATATTTATACTTTTTCACTCAGAAAATGCTTGTAAATGTACAAAGATTTGCCAAGGTACAAACCTAAAAATATTTATCAGTAGCTTTAATTAAAAATCTTTAAGTTAAATTTACTTTTAAGTTAAACTTTACAGAAAATAGTAATTTTAACTTGGCTTGTAAAAGGTTGATTAATATCAATTTCGTTCTGACTTTGCATTACATTTAACTAAAACAATAATATTGAATTGTATTAATCATTTATAGTATGTGCTTGAATTAAATCATTTAAGTAATTAATTACATCATGTCAGATGTTAAGCGTCATGTGAATGCAAAGACCTCGAATACTTGGTAGACAATACACAATGGCGGTAACATTTGATGTGTCGTTTTGTGTCATTTTGAGCAAAAAATTATTGAAATGTCACAAAATGGCAAGTTACTAATACTGACAACAAAAATCAATGATAAAACAGTGTAAATACAGCTGGAAACCAGTGAAAAATGAACCTCATTAATTATTCAAGGTCCAGTGCATGAATGGGGAATCCCAGTATCAGAAAGTTGAGTCATTTTATACGTAATTTTATTGAGTTGATATTTACACTTTCATTTCTACTCGCTTGAATTAAGTACTGATATGGAATTTACTTCATTTTTACTTAGTAATTCTTGCCTGAACTAACTTTAAATTTGGTAAATTAAGTAAATTAGGTTTTTTATCACTAGTATTTACTTCACCAAAAAAAAAATTTTTACAGTGAAGTTTCCCACAGAAACTGCTATGCAGGATCTAGTTTGCTACTGGCTCAAAAGAACTTCATGTCTTTAGGATATACTGGGTTTATATGCAAAACATTTGTCTGGCCTTTACAAATTACTTGCTTATATTCTAGGAAGCATTGAAAATTATTACATACTTTACCTTTAAGGACACTGCACATGTTGTGCATCGCTCGAAGAAACTTTGCCATTTGAGATATAAATAGAATATCAGTCATTGTGTAATAGTTTGAAGTTTCAGAGGAGCTTTAAACTAAAAAGTTTGTAATGTCAAATAAAGTCCTTTATGACTTAATTATTATTTCATTTAATAATACAAAGTGTTGACCTTCAGAAGTCATAGCCCAAGCAGCGAACGAAATCTTGCCAAAACACTTAAGCGGTGCTGTATTCATTGGCAGGTTGAAATGAACTTACCTCATACCCATAAATATCAATGACTGTGAAAATATATTAGGCCATAATGGATCTAGAAACAAAGGAGCCAAAATTGATCTTGGATTAATAATTGAATCAACATATAGTTTGAAGTTGTTGACACACAGAGCATACCCAGCTAGTGGTAAAGATGCAATTGTAACGAAGTCGTAGTTAACAAAAGTTTATTTATTACCTTACTTTGCTATGTAAGAAATTCAATGTTTATTCAAGAACTCTGAAGTCTCTTTTATGGCCCTTAGCTGAATTTCATTCTGTTTATGCATCAGAAAATCATTGTCAGTGATGTTGATGGTAATTGCTTGTTTGCTTTTATTACAGAGAAAGAATATTAAAAGGAATCCATAAAAATACATTAGAATCTTAAAACTCTATCCATGAGCTATTAATTATAGTAAACATGAGAATCACCTGCACATGCTGCAAGCATCTAATCATTGAAAAATGATTTTAGTTGTTTACCTTTTAATCAATATGTTTATAGTAATTATTTGAGGTCGATATGTTTTTTATCAGTTTACATTTGAAAACAAGCATTTTTTTGTCAAGTGTTGAAATTTATCAATATTCTTTGGTTTACAGTAATTGCTCAGTGACAAAAACTATTAGTTGCATCTCATGATGTTAACACCTTTAGTTGCAATATCAATACCCTTTTTACCAAAGTATTTTAAAGTCGTTTGCCCAGTGGGTTGGCTGTGAAATCAGTTCTCGCGCTTTCAGTGCAAACTGTCCTTGGAAAACGGTATCAAGTGCCACCAACCTTCGGCTTACGAATTCTTCAACCACCTTATGCTGTTGGGCTGGGCAGAGTTCATGTGTTCTAGATTCTGCTGATCATTATATAGGATCGCAAAGCGATGAGAAACATTTCGCTTGCAGAAACACAATGGAGTCTGCCTTCGCAATTGTTATGCTTGAAGTTAGCGCAGGCGTTTCTATTTTTTTTTATTGAAAACATTAAACAAAGAAGAGAACAGTCACAATATAGAACAAATAACAACACTAGACAGGGGTACATAACTTATCAGGAAAAGATTACATGTCAAACGAAAGGTTAAAAGACTTACATATTTCAATTGTTTTTAAAGTCTTCTTGGTACATCGAGTTAGAGTATGGCGACGTACATAGTGATGAACGACTTGCGTTCCTGGGCGCTCTAGTCAGTGGAAATGCAAACAGGTTCTGAACGGGTTCGCAAGTTGAACCAACTCCGAACCAACTTTGAACCAGCACCAGTTCCGAACCAGTTCTTTTTTGGTGGGAAGAGGGTAAATGAGGTTCATTCTCATGTTACGGAGCACGTTCGAGCTTCAGCAAGAACCAATAAGGTTCATTCTCATGTTACGGAGCACGTTTGAGCTTCTGCAAGAACCAATGAGGTTCATTCCCATGTTACGCAGCACGTTTGAGCTTCTGCGAGAACCAATGAGGTTCATTCTCATGTTACGGAGCACGTTTGAGCTTCAGCAAGAACCAATAAGGTTCATTCTCATGTTACGGAGCACGTTTGAGCTTCAGCAAGAACCAATGAGGTTCATTCTCGTGTTTAATTATAAAATACCAAGAAGAAACATTCTGTCCCGTGCATTTCGGCAATAACATGTCAACATAAAGTTTAACTGTATTTATATCATATCACGCTTTAGGTGGTGGTATGATGGAATGGTTGCGTGGCTTTCAGATCTGGAATGACATGATGGGATGTGATTGATGGCATAAGTCACACATGAATCTCTTTCCTCAGGCCAAAGTAAACTCTTGGGAGTCATTACAATGATGAGAGTCTGAAACCCTCTGTCAATCCACCAGCCAGTTGCTGCTAAATTCAGTTTTGGAAGGAACAGACGCTTTCGTTCTGCTGAGTTACTGACTCTAATACAGGCAAGCGTCACTTTTATTATTGCTATTAGTTATCCAAATCCATAACCGTGGTAAACATGGCTAATAAATTAAAATAACAGGGCTGGAGTGAGAACAGCAAAAGAATGTTCCCCATTGCACTACACAAAATGAAATATGTTATCGCGGTAAAACCCGCTGTCAAAACCTCCCTGTAGAAAAATGTAGGATTCAAGTTAACTCTGACAAGCCACAATCTACCCAAACAAAATATACAAATGTTTACTTGATGTAGTTTTCCATTAAATCAATTATATTTGGGACAGTGTGTCCAGTGGTTAGTTGTAGTACTTCCATTTGTTTCTGGATAAACAGCCCCGCCTGTCACTGTCAAATCACAATATAATCACAGAGCACTTATCTAAAACTTGGTGGAGTCACGTCCAAGGTGCCGTATATAAAAGCATTGCAGCACCTTAATCGTTCCAGGAACTTTTTATTGAGAAAAACAAGCATCCTGAAAATAATAGCTTTATAAGAAACCAGCCTCATTTTAAGCTTTGTGGAATTTTTGAAAAGCATTCCTGAGTTGTGAGAGCGTTGCAAAGCTCAGGGAGCACCCAGCATGTCTAGGCAGATCCTTACCTCCACCCACCACATCACGATCAACAGCTCCTTTATACCAGTTCCCTTAACAACTGAAGTTAACAGGTGGAATTAAGAATACAAAAATAAGCTCTTTTAGATTTAAATGAGCTTAAAATTGTTTGGTCTTCTTCGGGGTTAATGTCTGAGCTTATACAGATTGTGGAATCAAACCCCAGAAGGTCATGAGCTACCATCATTGTGTCCCTGAGTAAGGCATTTAAAGGGACAGGTTCCCCGACCATGAAAAAACAGTAAGGACCAAAATAACCAACATAAAAAAATATCTTAAATGTAGGCCCGAGAATAAATGCCAATGGTTCTTGCGGAAGCTCAAATGTGATGCGTAACACAAGAATGAACCTCATTGGTTCTTGCCGAAGCTCAAATGTGATGCGTAACACAAGAATGAACCTCATTGGTTCTTGCGGAAGCTCAAATGTGATGCGTAACATGAGAATGAACCTCATTGGTTCTTGCAGAAGTTCAAACGTGATGCATAACACAAGAATGAACCTCATTGGTTCTTGCTGAAGCTCAAATGTGATGCGTAACACAAGAATGAACCTCATTGGTTCTTGCGGAAGCTCAAACTGTGATGCGTAACACAAGAATGAACCTCATTGGTTCTTGTCAGAAGCTCAAACGTGATGCGTAACACGAGAATGAACCTCATTGGTTCTTGCCGAAGCTCAAATGTGATGCGTAACACAAGAATGAACTTCATTGGTTCTTGCGGAAGCTCAAACGTGATGTGTAACACAAGAATGAACCTCATTGGTGCTTGCAGAAGCTCAAATGTGATGCGTAACATGAGAATGAACCTCATTGGTTCTTGCCGAAGCTCAAATGTGATGCGTAACACAAGAATGAACCTCATTGGTTCTTGCGGAAGCTCAAATGTGATGTGTAACATAAGAATGAACCATTGGTTCTTGCTGAAGCTCAACTATGCTGCAATATAAGTAATGAACCTCATTGGTTCTTGCCGAAGCTCAAATGTGATGTGTAACACAAGAATGAACCTCATTGGTTCTTGCGGAAGCTCAAATGTGATGCGTAACACAAGAATGAACCTCATTGGTTCTTGCGGAAGCTCAAATGTGATGTGTAACACAAGAATGAACCTCATTGGTTCTTGCAGAAGCTCAAACGTGATGCGTAACACGAGAATGAACCTCATTGGTTCTTGCGAAGCTCAAACGTGATGCGTAACAACAAGAATGAACCTCATTGGTTCTTGCGGAAGCTCAAACGTGCTGTGTAACACGAGAATGAACCTCATTGGTTCTTGCTGAAGCTCGACGTGATGCGTAACACAAGAATGAACCTCATTGGTTCTTGCGGAAGCTCAAGCGTGATGCGTAACACAAGAATGAACCTCATTGGTTCTTGCCGAAGCTCAAGCGTGATGCGTAACACAGAATGAACCTCATTGGTTCTTGTGGAAGCTCAAACGTGATGCGGAACACAAGAATGAACCTCATTGGTTCTTTCAGAAGCTCCAACGTGTTGCGTAACACGAGAATGAACCTCATTGGTTCTCGCAAGTCATGTGAACATGCTTGCACTTCCATTTTGCACTACTGATGTGTGAGTTGATGAATGTTTATGTGAATAAAAGTAAATCTGTTCATCATATAAAGTGATTGTGTCTCTTTAAAAAATTTGGACTAAACCACTCAATTCATATGGATTAGTTTTACAATCTCTTTATGATCTTTTTTAAGCATCAATGTGTAGCTGTCTATGAAGGGACAGAAAGCTCTCAGATTTCATCAAAAAGATTAACTAAACTTCGGAACACAATTCTTACGGGAAAGTCTTATGGGTTCAAACGACATGATTTCATTTGATATTTTTAGAATTTTCATTTTTGTGTAACTAACCCTTGAAGTCATATAATAGCTGTCCTTCTAAAGTTCTCTTTTTGTGTTCCACAGAAACTAACAGGATACAAGTTTGGAGCGACATGAGGGTGAGTAAATGATGACAGCAGTTTCATTTTGGGTAAACTATCCCTTTAAGAGTGTTAAAATAAAATGATAAAAACAAATGTCTGTTAAATAAAGAATAATAATGTCATGTCAAATGTGATGTAACCTCAGATCTGCATTTGACATTAGCACACATTTCGTGTCTGTGGTTGAATCTAAGCTGTCAGCAATGGAAAAAATAGACTGTCAAGGGACATGTTGTATTGTGTATTTTGGCTCTCACTCACCATTTTTAAGAAAGTCTATAAAATGCAGCATTTGCTAGTGGGATCTCGCTGTAAGTCCTGCCGTGGCATTGTGGAATTTCACAGGCAGTATTGTGTGAAGGTCAGGAAACTCTGTGAAGCTTTGATACAGTACACTGTTCTGGCTTTCCTCAGTATAGACAGCTGCTCTTGATGACAAGACGGTAGGATAAGCCACATTGAGGTCTTAAGTTTGGGTCGTGGCCTCTTTTTTGATTTATGCAATACACACGCTCTGTATGTTTATACAGTACTATGTTATAATAAATTCAGGATTGTCATTTACTGGCAGCAAACAGAAAGTCTGGAGCGAGAGGGCAAGGTTCAGTTTTTCTAGGGAACTAAGAGCAACAGACACAACATGTTAAAACAAAACTGTCTTTTATGGTATCAGTCATTAGGTGTCATCATGAAACTTTTTTATGACAGAAACCTGATCATATCATGTTAACCAGACAGATGTTACGGTAGTTGAGTGATGTGGAGGATCTTGCAAAATCACGTCCACATTTCACACCAAAACCAAAAGAAAATGAAGCCTATTTTAAGGAGCGTTTTAGTCATTTTCAGCGGATCCTTGTGAATGGGGATCATCTTATATTAATAATTACATAATTGTGTTAATAAGAATAATCATTATTTGCATTGCATTATTGAGACCAATATTTTTGCCTTATGCTGAGAATTTGGAGGAAGATGTGCT
Source organism: Hybognathus amarus (assembly GCA_030378365.1). Taxonomy (NCBI): domain Eukaryota; kingdom Metazoa; phylum Chordata; class Actinopteri; order Cypriniformes; family Leuciscidae; genus Hybognathus; species Hybognathus amarus. The sequence continues at coordinate 199,041 of JAQIUQ010002106.1, forward strand.
GGAGTTTTAAGAAAATGTTAAGTGGACAAAGTATTCAAACGGAACTTCATTTGATTTAATTTCTTGTTTTTCTTTTCTTAATTGTGGGAGTGTAAATCTACTATGTCACAGGTTTTGTGAGATTCACCCCATAGATGGACTCACACAAACACTCCTAGACGTCCTAACTTCCCACATGAAAGCTCCTGAATCTCAAGTTCACCTTTGTACACTGATTTTCTTCGTCATTAACCTCGAGTATGACCTTCATTCTTTAAATGTTGTAAATACTTGACGACAGGAGAAAGAACACAGTTCACATGCTCAGTCAACAAAGGAAACCTGATAAGTGTGCCGTAAGAGTTAAGGGAGTTCCTGGGCTTCTTTTACTTGAACGCCGCTCATAGAAAAAGGCCTCCATTGATGCTATACTTACCTTGAGAGTCACAGCATTAGTCAGTGCTCAGCTTTGTAACAATAGCTCACACCGGAAGTTTTCGTATGTGATAAAGATCTGATACAGAATGTAGCCTGTGGCAACAGATTACACAGTGCTGTGATTGTAGGTTGGCATTCCTGAGTGTTCTTCAGGTATGGCCCGAAGGGAATGCGTCATATAAACACAGTTTTCCATTCAGAAGAGCAATACCTCTAGACAAAAAACAATTGCTTTGGTTTCTGTTTTGATTTTTCAACCAAATAACAAGTCAATTCACTCAACCCTTTAGATTCCAAAACAGATGCAATGCAGTCAGTGTGCAACGGAAGTAAATCCCATATTCCAACGCATTCCCATACTAGGGCGTCATCTAATTGACAATTTTGACCATGCGTCTAAATCTGACGCACATGGCAACCTTTAGCATCAGTTAGATGATGCTCATCCTAGGGCGTTCATCTAACTGACTCTTTTGACCATGCGTCTAAATCCGACGCACATGGCAACCTTTCAGCGTCAGTTAGATGATGCTGATCCTAAGGCGTGATGTTGAGTAACTGACACTTTGACCATTCGTTCTAAATCTGATGCACATGGCAACCTTTCAGCGTCAGTTCAGATGACGCTCATTCTATGGCATCATCTAACTGACACTTTTGACCATGCGTCTAAATCTGACGAACATGGCAACCTTTCAGCGTCAGTTAGATAATGCTCATCCTCAGGGCGTCATCTAACTGATGCTTTTGACCATGCGTCTAAATCCGACACACATGGCAACCTTTAGCGTCAGTTAGAAAATGCTCATCCTCAGGCGTCATCTGACTGACACTTTTGACCATGCGTCTAAATCAGACACACATGGCAACCTTTAGCGTCAGTTAGATGATGCTCATCCTAGGGCGTCATCTAACTGACACTTTTGACCATGCGTCTAAATCCGACGCACATGGCAACCTTTAACATCAGTTAGATGACGCTCATCCTGAGGCGCCATCTAACTGACTCTTTTGACCATGCGTCTAAATCTGATGCACATGGCAACCTTTAGCATCAGTTAGATGACGCTCATTCTATGGCATCATCTAACTGACACTTTTGACCATGCGTCTAAATCCGACGCACATGGCAACCTTTAGCGTCAGTTAGATAATGCTCATTCAAGGGCATCATCTGACTGACACTTTTGACCATGCGTCTAAATCCGATGCACATGGCAACCTTTAGCGTCAGTTAGATGATGCTCATCCTAGGGCGTCATCTGACTGACACTTTTGACCATGCGTCTAAATCCGACGCACATGGCAACCTTTAACATCAGTTAGATGACGCTCATCCTCAGGGCGCCATCTAACTGACTCTTTTGACCATGCGTCTAAATCTGATGCACATGGCAACCTTTAGCATCAGTTAGATGACGCTCATTCTATGGCATCATCTAACTGACACTTTTGACCATGCGTCTAAATCCGACGCACATGGCAACCTTTAGCCTCAGTTAGATAATGCTCATTCAAGGGCATCATCTGACTGACACTTTTGACCATGCGTCTAAATCCGACGCACATGGCAACCTTTAGCGTCAGTTAGATGATGCTCATCCTAGGGCGTCATCTAACTGACACTTTTGACCATGCGTCTAAATCCGACGCACATGGCAACCTTTGGCGATAGTTAGATGACGCTCATGCTGTACGATTACCTGTAGACCTTTTCCCTTTTTACAGTAACAGATAAAGAAGTATAAAATGAATCTGTAACTCAGCAAGGCAATTTTTGTTCTCTTGTTCCCTTCCTTTCCTTCCCTTTAAACTGTATACAAAAAAAGACTGTGGCAGTAAAGCTCATACTCATATCTCATCTCCATCTATACTGTACACTGTAAAAATTAACATGTTTTATTTAATCAATATAATTGTGGCAACAGATTACAAGCAATATTATTAATTAAATTTAACAAATTAGAATTGAGTAATAATTAATCAAATTATTCCTTAAAAGTTAACCATTTAAAATGAGTAAAGTTTACACCAAATAAAATTAACAAAAATATCTCACTAACAGACAGACGTCAAAGATTAATTAAGAACTCTTTATTTTATATTGCCAACATTGAAGACACCTGATGTTGAAGGAGAGAACCGTAATTTTAAAACAAACCTAAAACTAACACCGATCACCATAATGGTGACTTCAATTTATGTTTTTTGGTTGTTGTAAGTTTTACTCTCTTTAAATGGTTCACTTTTTAGGACTTTTTTTTTATTAATTATTACTCCGTTCCAATTGGTAAAATTTGCCACAATTTTTGATTTGATAAAGCATGTTAATTTTTACAGTGTATGATTTAATTCAATATTCTGATCCATTAAGGGTTAAACTAGTGGATGCCAGGAATAGCACATGTTATCCGAGTCTGACCTTGAATGTTTTTCTAAAGTTATTTTTAGAAAAAGTGGAAGAACCCCGCATCAAAAGAAAACACCCAAGAATAGCTCTCAGAAGGAGAAGAAAGATAGCACAAGCTGCTGGTGAATGGAAATGGGGAACAATTGCTCTCGTTCCTAAAAAAAGCAGATTTTATACTAAGGCTGCACTTTGTCAGTGCTTCTTGTTGACAGTGTTTGTTGAATGGTGAAAGGAGCTATCAATGTAGCACAGCTTTATGTATTTTTCTTCCTGAGTTCCTCTTGTAATGTTAATCTTTTTTTAGTGTGCCCAAAAAAGTTATGATTTAGTTTTTAATGACCATTTTTAACCCTCTCTCCTGAGACTTCTGCATAAACGGCCTTGTCACACGTGTAATGAACATTTCAGGTTTGTTGTAATATCCAGTAGTTTTTATTATTTTATTCTGCATTCCATGTTAGAAAAACAACAACAATCTGCACTGAAATGTTCTACGAAAACTATTAAAATCATACTGAAATGATCTGGAATCCTGTTAATAATATAATGCTTGTTTCTAAAATGTTAGGGGAATTTCCCATGTGGGTTTTAAGGCTAATAGTATCTATACAGCTTTTTTTTGCTGTTTCCTCAATGTGACTAGACCAAGTTTCTGCATACTGAATAGGCGTTGTTGGTGTGTGTTCATTTTTCATGTATCTGACATCTGTAATCCAATGATTTCAGTGTGAGACATTTTTGTAGCTTAGTTCCAATAAGTTTTTAGACTGGGAAGCAAAATTTTAGATTTAAAAGTTACCACATGTTTTCATAGTAGCCTACACAAAATATCTCAAAAAATTGAGAAAAATGTCTTTATACAGAAATAAACAACCGTTGAAAAGTAGGGGGTACTTAAAGTATAAGTCTTTTATGGCTCACCAGATATTATTATTATTTAATATATTTTAACCCTTTACATGTCACCCCCTTTTTGATCATTGACATTAAAATGCACTATACAAACTTAAATGGTTGTAATTCAAAAATGCTTTGGAATATAGACCTAAGTTTGGCCTTGTTTTAAAGAAAACAATCAGCAGATTATTACTGAATTATGAAAAAGTTATTGAAGTTATAATTTACAGTAAATCAAATATGCTTTATTAATATATTATTTTTATTTTTATATATATTACAAAATATTTTTTTTGCTATAAAATTACTATAAAATGAAAGCTATTTCTAACCAAGTTGTGTTCCAAATTTAAAGTTGATATCACAAAAATTTAAGTTCCCATGAGATTATATTTTTAGTCGTTATACCAAAAATAGCCACCGGGTGCCATTGAATTCCATTGAATTTAATTGTATGCATTCTGCCATAACAAATTAATAAATTTCTATCCAAATATCACTTCTGTCACTAAATATGGAACCTTGAGACTCAGACCTTTCTGACAATATGTGTTTTGTCAAGATTAGAAAAGGTTTTGATAATAAATTATGAAAGATGATGCCCAAAAGGGGAGGGGCCTAATACAAAATACCTTTTCTATGGTAACGGCAACGTCCAATTTCAACGGCCGGTTTTCACAGGATGTTTTAGAATTCTGAGTGCGTAAGCTTTCAAATGATACCTAATTTATGATAACTACTAACATATTAGATATAATAATAATAAAAAAATATTTATATATATAATATATTATACTTTTTAGAGGACGACCTTACTTTATCTTTTTTTATTGACAAATACTAATTATGTTTTATAATGAACTATTAGCACTAAAAACCAAAGTCTCAATTATTAAAAGTGTGTGCGTCGACTTTTTGTGACAAAGGTCAGAAACTCCTGTAATGACGTCGATTTTTTGAGGCGCACTCTTGTCATAAATTCTTATATTACTGTTCATTCATAATTTTTAAGAAAAAAAAACAGCACTAAAATATCTATTTAGGAGTCTTAGACCTTTCCAACGATATATAGTTTGTCATGACTAGATTAGGATTTAATAGTAATATAGTGAAGTAAATTTAGGTTGCCCATATATGGGCAAGTGACAGTAAAGGGATTAATATGTAATTTACTACTTAGTTTATTAGAGTGGTTGTGTGAACTCCTACGTGTTTCTTTGTTTTTGTTTTTGTTTTTTACAATAAAGTGTATCTTTTGTATTCTCCATTGTCACAAGATTCTATACAGCCACGACGTGTGACACATGTATACTTGGTGGTGAATAATAGTATTAATTTCTTTAATCAAATAGAATCAAATATTCAAGATGAACATTACAATATCAAGGAAGGGCAAATGCACAGGATCCACCTTGTATTCATGTTACAGGCCTGTTTGCATGAGAAAGCAGAATAAAACAAAAGCCTCTTCTTAGTTTCTGTCACCATCCCATTATAGCAGTCCAGCCTACACAAGGAATGCTGGGGAATGACCCATAATGTAACCAGGGAACAGACTCATTCCTTTAATCTCCATTGGGTTTCTTTATGAGCCAGAGAACGAGGGAGACTCAACATTAGCCTCAGCAGATGTGTGATTTATTCCCACAGATCCACCTGCACAGAGTTTAATCACCAGCTAATGACTGGCTATAAAAGTCAGTCTTTGTTTTCTGTTCCGTGTTCTCGTTCCTGCTTTCAGTACAGCTTATTATTGGGAGAAAATTAGTTTCACAGTAAGCCCATCCAGGTGGTGTGGAAACTGTCCTTAATGATTCAGTTTTTGTTCATCAAAAATCAATGTAAAATCAATTTGACCCAAAATAAAGGTTCTTTGGCATCAATAGTTAAATCTTTAAAGGAGTAGTTCACTTTAAAAAAAAAACTTTTGATGATAATTTACTCACCCCCGTTGTCATCCAAGATGTCCATGTCTTTCTTTCTTCAGTTGAAAAGAAATTAAGGTTTTTGATGAAAAGATTCCAGGGTTATCTCCATATAATGGACTTCATTAGGAACCAAACGGTTCAAGGTCCAAAAGACAGTTTCAGTGCAAAATGTTCAAAGGGCTTTAAACGACACCAGACGATGAATAAGGGTCTTATCTAGGACCCTTCGGAGTCATAATTAGAAAAATATTTGTTAATTTTGATAAACAAGTTTGAACAGGAGAGTCACGAACGCTAATCAGAACAGAGCAAGGCGAGCATTTGAGCTTATAAAACTTCAACTTTTTTATTTATTTTTTAAATGACTGATCGTTTCGCTAGATAAGACCCTTATTCATCGTCTGGAATCATTTAAAGCCCTTTGAAGCTGCACTGAAACTCTCATTTGGACCTTGAACCGTTTGGTTCCCAATGAAGTCCATTATATGGAGAAAATCCTGGAATGTTTTCATCAAAAACCCTAATTTCTTTTTGACTGAAGAAAGAATGACATGGACATCTTGGATGACATGAGGTGAGTAAATTATCAGCAAAAGTTTTTTTTTTTTTTTAACTTCTCCTTTAACATCCATGGAACTTTTCCATTGTACAAAGGGTTCTTTTGGGAACCCAAAATGTTTCTCCCTTAGAACCTTTTTTTAAGAGTGCGTTTAGTTTTTTTTATTGCACATTATTGGTCGTATTGACTCAGTTCCAGTTCGACATTGTTTTTCTCATTGAATATCCTGTTTAAATCTCAAATTCATAATATGATGTAAATAAAATAGGTTGTGGACTCTATTTTAAAGTTTGACACCTTCAGAACCCGAAAGACAGACACAAGGAGATATTTTTTGTGGGTCAAGCTGTCAGATAACACACTCGGGTCCAATATCTGAATATAAACCATGGCAGATTCACAGGTCTATGTTTAGAGCTTTTATGATGTGCAGATCATAACTGCGGATCCAGATTTAGAAACGAAAGGGCCTCAACATTTATCTAGTAATGGAGTCAGTGTCAATATTACAGCTCTAACCGAGTTTATTTAGTATTTGCACAGTCAACTGCAGCTGAATTGTTCGTAGCTGTGATTCAGTTGTTGTCGTTTCAAATTCACTGAGCGATATTGTCCGTTGACTCACAGATTGCACACATTTTGGTGAGTGTTTGATCCGAGTTCATAGATGATGGGCCAGATCTGTATAAGCATACATCATCTCATTGTCCCCGGGGCCCATTCATCTGCTCGACAGCCCCAGAAAACACAACAGGGGGGACACAGAGAGGCAAGGTTTCACATGGAGACACAAAGACTGGATGCTCTGACTCACGCTTACACATTCACCGGGAAAACGGCTGAGTAATCAGACCTCACCGCATAGATTTTTTAACGATCTAACAGGTTTAAGTGACTGTTTGGAAGAAACCGTTTTTCATATTTCTATCCAGTCAGCTTTCGAAACTGTTTTAGAAGTGCAGAGCACACCGAAAAATGAGCCAACCTTTGTTCATTCCTGGAAGAGACGCCAAAACCATGCACTGTGACATTAGAGTCGATGACTCCGGGATCTGGGTTTGTGGTCTAATTACTGCTTCCGCCTACTGCAAAGGTCGAAAGTTGAGGGTTCTGGGACTAGAGAAGGTGCACTATTAGAAGAAAAGATTCTATATAGAACCTTAAAAGGTTCTATCAGCGCTACATATTTGGAACCCCTAAAAGGTTCTATACTTTTACTTATACTCTCAAAAATAAGAACCCTTTAGGGTTCTTTGTAACCAGGAAAAAGGTTCTATATGGAACAACTGTCACCTCCTTTTTTTGAATAGATATGGAAATGCACATTTCAAGCTTAAATGGATGTAATTCAAGAATGCTTTAGAATATAGACGTAAAATTGGTCTTATTTTAAAGAAGACTTTTGCCAGATTTTTGTCGAAGTGAAATAAATTAAGGAAGTGAAACAGAAAAAAAGTTTGAGTTTACGGAAATGTGCAATGTAAAAAAAATTATTATTCATATTTTATATAAAATATATATTTTCAAAAACTGGGCTACTCTAAAACTGCAGAAAAATCAAGCCAAAAATCGGAACTAGTTGCGTTTAAAATTTTAGGTTGATATCTCAAAAAATTAGCTTTCTGTTAGATTTAGTTTGGGCGCAGTACCAAACTTTTTCACTAGGGCACAACCAGACTCCATTACTGCCCATATAAGGCCGTCTCCATTTCCGTATGTGTTTTGAGTGATCTGAACCATCATTTACACAATTTTCATAAAATTTTTGAAGTAGAGATCCTATTCAGTTTGTCTGATTTTGATATGAATTTAACCTCTAAGAAACACATACAAAGAACAGGCATGTGCGTTATAGCTTCCTGCCACATCACTAATGGTGAACTTATTATATTTTACTTAATATTTAAAACATTTTCAGACCTTTTTTTCTAAACAAACTGAATGGATGCAATCTTTTGACTCTTGGCATTAAAACAAACTGAGGTTTCTAACTTTTTTTAATGATTTTTCATGTTCATTGCTATTTCAAAATAAAGGTCTGAACACATATGAAAATATTCTTCAGTCACCAAATCAGTCACCAAATATGGAAACTAGAGATTGTAACCTTTCAAATGATATATAGTTTGTCAATATTACTTAAGGTCTTTTCTAAGATATTATTGTTTTTATAAATATAATGGCAAGCGTCCCACCTGTGGGATGTGACAGTTAAGGGGTTAATTCATTATAATTTGTTTAGTCCTGGATTAAATAATTTTAATGAACTTCAAGACCCTAAAATGTATTTATGAATGCATGTGAATGATTACAAAATTCAAGATATGGGGGTTAGAAAATGTGTATATTTAAATCATTTTATGTAGTTAATCAATATCACACGAACAGCGCCATTTCAGTTTTTCTCCTCCAAAAATGACTATGATTAAAGTGTGCAACAGTTTAATAAACAATAATTTAATTATAACTACAAAATGTTGCAGAATAATGTAATATATGAATGTATAATAGCTATAATTCATACATAGAACCCCAAAAGAGTGTGTAAAGCTTACTGTAGAAGTGTAATGTTGTAAATTGTCTTAGGATTTATCTTGTTTTAATTATGTTTTAATGTGCAAAAAAAAAGAAAGAAAATTATGCACTGCAAAAACAGAAACACAGTCTGGGGTGGACTTTTCAACAGGGTTGGGTGCAGATAAAAAAAGCTGTACATTATTGTAATTCTAGAAGAATGGATCACTGAAAACTCCTTATAAAGAATGGATGAATCTTCCCATCGTCTGTCTTTGTTGTAAAGCAAAGCTTTTGAGTGAGGAGTGAGCTCACCATATGAAAAATCCCCTCCTAACATTCCTCAGGCCCTGACTACAGCTCCTCCTCTCTGTGGCTCGCTGTTTAGAAAACACACTAGAGCCAAACACTGAGACTTGGTCGTTGCAGCACCAGCATACTTAAAGGAATATCCTAGGTTAAACTAACGCTATCTCACAACCAATTCGCGAGTGATTAAAAAGTTGCTAATTCGCACTAATTCATTCGACCTCAGCTCGATACGAATTCGATACGATTTGTCTAAACCCACGTGATGGGTAGGTTTAGGGCGGGGCCAGGGGTAGGTCATTCGTACAAATTCATACGAATTGGCCAATTCGTAAAATATGTACGATTTAGCAAAAATCTTACTAATTCGTACAAGTGAGGTCATAAGAATTGTTACGAATTAGCCACCTCGTAAAACTTGTATGAATTCCTGTGAGATCGGGTTGGTTAAACACAAGTTAGGCTCCATCAGAAACGTTTGTTATATAGCAGTATATCACAGAAAACAGGCACAGTTTTTCTGTGATTTATTTTATTGTTCAAAAGTTTGGCGTCAATCAGGTTGCATTTTTCTTTTTTTAAATGAATGCTTTTCTTTTGAAGTTTCTAAGAATCCTGAAAATATATAAACAGCACAACAGTTTTAAACACTGACAATACTACGTGTTTCTGAAGCAGCAAATCAGCATATTCAAATGTTTTCTGAAGGATCATGTGACACTGAAGATTGAAGTAAGGATGTAAATGTTTCACCATATTACTATTTTCATTGTAATTCTTTTATCATATAAATGTAGCCTTCTGCATTACTCTGCAGGGCACAGCTGATTGGTTCCAGCTGTATCAGTAGCCAATGAGCTTGCTTGCTCAACCCTCAAATACTTATTCAGCATTTTTTGTAGTTGCAGTGTGTTTTCAGAAACCATCCATCTTCCCTAGCTCCACCTATAGTTTTGTCATATCCATTACCATGCCAAAACATTCAGAGAGTTGTCATGACAGAAGTGCATTCATGTAGCCTATGTTTTTTATTTTATTTTTTTTGTACGGAGTTGCAAGTACTTTCTGTCATTCAGCCACAATTCACTGAATGTGAAATGTCCTTGATGTGACATTTTCAGAAAAACGAAAGCTGGTTAACTATTTAAAATCATCAGCATGGTCTGCAGAACAGTGGCTCATGGAAGAGTCATTCTGGCAGAAAGGCATGCACGCTTTGGCCTAATCCTGCCCCACCACGTTTGCCGGAAATGGGAGTCCATGAAGGGGGTGGAGGCTCTTGTTTAAATATGTGAGTCAAGGGCAAGACATCTGTCCCTTCTGGCTGAATTCTGCATTGTGGTAAAAAAAGAGGCAATGCTCAACACTAGCCACAATCAGATTCCTAATGTTTATTGATAGCATACACTGAAAAAGCAACTGAATTTGTTTGTGCAGGAGCTAGAGCAAAAAATGGATGGCTCCATGGTCATTTTGTCCACCCACTGCTCCACAGCGCTATCATATCCTCTCCTCACATTTGTCATACAATCCCGCTCGGACTCTCCAGGGGATCTAAATAGACGGGTGAGAATTTAATAACGTGATAAAGATACACAAGTGTCTGTCCAGCACCATGAGGTCACGGTGAAAGAATCTGATGGCAGCTCCAATGAGCCATCAGGAGAAGATGAAGTGGACTACTGGCTCTCCAGGAGATAGACAGATGGTGCATGTGAGAGTTTGTTTATTATACCCTGAGACTGTAGAAGTGGGACCACTGTAAACATTCAAATTCCTACCCATAATCCCTAGCCATTCATCCCTCTCTTCTGTCTGTCATGTGCTATGGATAATTCAACGTTAAAAAGTGATATTTTGATATTGATAGGATAGCATCTTGCAGTTGATGGAGATTTGTGGGATGCACATCCAGGGCACGAAGCTCCCGTTCCACCACATCCCAAAGATGCTCTATTGGGTTGAGATCTGGTGACTGTGGGGGCCATTTTAGTACAGTGAACTCATTGTCATGTTCAAGAAACCAATTTAAAAATATAGCTGCGAGCAGCGATTGCGGGCCCAAGCCGGTGGCACCGCAACCCCGGTGCCTAAAGGCACCGGGATGGCGGTACCGCCGGCTTTGGCCCTCATCGCTGCTCGCAGCTGTATTGTGTGTGTGTGTGTGTGTGTGTGTGTGTGTGTGTAAAGCCGGTGGCACCGCCACCTTGGTGCCATTAGGGTTATTCTGCACGACGTGCAAAGCGTAACCCCTGCTTTGGAATACATACTAGTATGTATTCCACAATTGGAATACATACTAACATACTAGTCAGAACTGAATAGTTGATATCTGAATGACAGATCACCATAGAAGTCAATGGAAAATATGAATATATGAAACGATGAGATCAACATGTGTACTGAGTTTCATATTATTACATGCAAGCGTGTTTGATTTATGGACCAAGTTTTTGGACCCCGTTCCAGGGGGCGCTGTCTAGCCCCCTTGCCACACCCGGGTACCATCTTCAGCCCGGCTCTGATGGCTGTGGGATCTGACCTGTGTGCAAAGTTTCAAGAGTTTTCAAACCCATTAAGGGCCCCAAAAGCCGCTAAGAGACTCAAAATCATCAAAAAAAAGGAATGTTAAAGTTTGATGCGTTGCTATGGCAACATTATCTTAGATATTGAATAATGCTTTCACAGCTCTTCATCTGGCGTGTGTTTACATTTGAAGCAAATCGGGTAAAAGTAAGAGTGCGATTTCAAAGCATTTTGAAAGTGAAACACTTTCTGCTGCCAGTTGGTGGCGCTATATATTTGACTCACATCTATGTGACTGACCTCTTACAACGAACACACTGCTGAAGTTTCATCAAGATCAGTTAATGTATGCAGAAGTTTTAACACACTTCCTTTTTGATTTATTTACTTACTTTTTTGATTTATGGACCAAGTTAATTTAATTAATACACTAATTATATAAAACTATTGTCAATGCACTACAATTAAACAGGTTATATGCCTTTACTTATAAAAAAAATAAAAATAAAAACTTATGTAAAAAATACCAGGCTTAAGAAATGTATTTACTTTAGCAGGCCAGACACACAGTGAAATGATTAAGCCCCCTCCCCCTACACACACACACACACACACACAGACTGTGTGACAGGCCTAGGTTTAGAAAGAGCATGATCATATTCAAACTACAATATCTGACTTTCTGTGGGTTTGAGCTTATTATTGTTAATTAGAAAGTTGTTTGGCTTGAATAGAACAATATACACGGCAAGTTTTGTAACTGTCAGTAAAACTAACCAAGTTATAACACACTTTATGTGTCCTTTTTTAGTCAAAAAAATCCGCCACGGCCAAACCGTTCGAGATATCAAAAATCCGTCCGGAATATAGCATCCTCAATGTCTTGACTTCATGCACACCGAGTTTGGTGGTGATTGGTAACAGCATGGGTTGTAATTTGATGTTTTTCTAGGACAATTATTTAAAAAAAAAAAACCATAATTCCCGACTTCCGTTTGAACTGTCGTAAAACTTAGAGCACGAAAGTTGTTTGGCCTGATGTGATCTATGAGTGTACCGAGTTTCATATTAATCCATGCACGTGTGTTTGATTTATGGACAAATGTTCGAATCCCTAAAAGAATGCATCCTAAAAGAATGGTAAAGTTTGATGCGTCGCCACGGCAACAGTTTCAAAGATATCAAGAATCCATTCATAGGTCTTCATCTGCCGTGTATGTACATTATACAGATGAAGTTTGAAGCAAATCGGGTAAAAATAAGAGGGTGATTTCAAAGCATTTTGAAAGTGACACACTTCCTGCTGCCAGTTGGTGGCGCTATAACTTTGACTCACAATAGTCACATCCATGTGATCGTCCTCTACAGCGAACGCACTGCTGAAGTTTCATCCAGATCAGTTAATGTATGCTGAAGTTATGACACACTTCCTGTTTCACGTTTCTCGCCATAATTTCGTTTCCTCGCCACGGCCAAACCGTTCGAGATATCAAAAATCCCCACACAAACTTTCATCCTCAATGTCTTGACTTCACGCTGACCGAGTTTCGTCGAATTTGGATCAGAGCTCTAGGAGGAGTATTTAAAAGTTCATTGCGTGTGTTTTACAAAAAAACCTCAATAGCCGACTTCCTGTTGGGCTGGGGTGAAAAGCAAGAACGCGAGGTATAGATGAAATTCTGCTATCGACATGTGTACCGAGTTTCATATTATTACATGCAAGTGTGTTTGAGTTATGGACCAGGTGTTCGGACCCCATTCCAGGGGGCGCTGACGAGCCGCCCTGCCACGCCCGGGTACCAGCTTCAGCCCGGCTCTGATGGCCGCGGGTTCTGACCCGTGTGCAAAGTTTCAAGAGTTTTCGAGCATGTTAAGGGCCCCAAAAGTGCCCGAATAGTCGCTAGAAAAAAAAAAAAAAAAAAAAAAAAAAAAAAAAATAATCGGAAGGAAAACAATAGGGCTCTGCGCCCTTTCAGGGCTTGGGCCCTAATGATTCAAGCTTGGTGACATGGTGCATTATCCAACTGGAAGTAGCCATCAGAGGATGGGCTCATGGTGGCCATAAAGGAATGGACATGGTCAGAAACAATGCTCAGGTTGGCTGTGGCATTTTAAGCGATGACCAATTGGCACTAAGGGGCCTAAAGTGTGCCAAGAAAACATCCCCACACCATTACACCACCACCACCAGCCTGCACAGTGGTAACAAGGCATGATGGATCCATGTTCTCATTCTGTTTACGCCAAATTCTGACTCTACCATCTAGAAATCGAGACTCATCAGACCAGGCAACATTTTTCTCTTCAACTATGAGCTCTTGCAAATTGTAGCCTCTTTTTTCCTATTTGTAGTGGAGATGAGTGGTACCCGGTGGGGTCTTCTGCTGTTGTAGCCCATCCGCCTCAAGGTTGTGTGTGTTGTGGCTTCACAAATGCTTTGCTGCATCCCTCGGTTGTAACGAGAGGTTATTTCAGTCAGAGTTGCTCTTCTATCAGCTTGAATCAGTCGGCCCATTCTCCTCTGACCTCTAGCATCAACAAGGTATTTTCGCCCACAGGACTGCCCCATACTGGATGTTTTTCTCTTTTCACACCATTCTTTGTAAACCCTAGAAATGGTTGTGCGTGAAAATCCCAGTAACTGAGCAGATTGTGAAATACTCAGACCAGCCCGTCTGGCACCAACAACCATGTCACGCTCAAAATTGCTTAAATCGCCTTTCTTTCCCATTCTGACATTCAGTTTGGAGTTCAGGAGATTGTCTTGACCAGGACCACAGCCCTAAATGCTTTGAAACAACTGCCATGTGATTGGTTGATTAGATAATTGCATTAATGAGAAGTTGAAAATGTGTTCCTAATAATCCTTTAGGTGTGTGTATAATCTAGCCTATGTAATATTTATATAATAACAATTAGTATTAATAATATTCATATTGTGTTTTCATATTAATAATGTTCATAATTACGTATTATACATTTTATTTTATTTTTTTGAAGGTAAGCTTCACTTATTTAATGGTCATGTGCTTTTCAAAAAAACAATAGTCTATTAACCCTTGATGCATGAATTGAACCGCAAATAATTTCTTCATCATTGCTTTTAATTTTCTGATTTTTTTTATTTTGAAATAATTATTCATCTGTACTTTGCAATAGAACTTAATAGTAAATATTACTGCAATAATACATAATACAATAATATAGGCCTAAAAGAGAATTGTGATAAAGTAAAATCAAAAGGCGTCACTTTTATTTATTTAGCGCATTATATAATACAGATTATTTAAAAGCAGCTTTACAGTGATAACAGGAAAATTATTTATTTCGGCTGTGAAGTCAGTTCAGTGTTGATTCAGTTTTGTTGGAAATATCATAAATTAATGATTAAATTAGCCTAGTTCATTTCATCTAGCCTATAAAGCAGTTTTGCAAAAAAATTAGGCTTCGTCACCGTCCTTCTCAGTTCAGTTCTTATTCAACAGCATCAGTCAGATCAATATTATTGCTGAATATTAAAGGGGTCATCGGATGCAAAATTCACTTTTATATGGTGTTTGCATATAAATGTCTTTGCAGTGTGTGGACACAACCACCATACAATGAAAAAAACCTGTTCACTGTTTAGGTAAAAGTTTAGGTAAAAAGGATTTAAATGTTTTAAACAACAATTGAGGAATTTTAACCAAAGTATGCTACAGACTTTACATGAAGATCCTAAAGAATCATACGAACTTGTGGAAAATAGGCATCCGATGATCCCTTTAAGTGGACAGCGGGTTCAAAAAAAGGTTACATTTTAGCACAATACTCATACACGTGCTATGGACACGAATGATTCCTAAATTGTGGCCACCAACAACCACATAGGAACCAGCTGAAATCGAGTATGTCATTGTGCTCAACACTTTCAGTGTTGAATCACAATGGCTCTGTCGACACCTCATCCATCACAGCTCGTATTTCACCGGTGGAGTGACAGTGTGTCAGAGTGACAGCTGTTCTTCTGCGGTGCCAGAGAGTCATTAATATACTGCACACACACACACACCCTGCTTAACAGGTGTCAGGTGAGTGAGCAAAAACAAACATCTAAAGCTGCGATCGCTCTAGACTTTTCAACAGACACCGCAATTGTTGTAATTTGACGTCAAATACACCATTAACACAATAATACATACAAAATGTAAAAATATGCAATCTACTCTTCTTTATTGCAATCCTGTTGCAATCAGGAATCCAGGAATGCTTTCATCACCTTAACCTTTGGGGTGTGAATGTGTGCAGTGTACGATTGTAGAACAAAATGTCAGAAGTATCGTCAAGTTATGTTTACCGCAGGCTTTATTTTACCCATAAATTGAAAAAACAAACAAACATTGGAAATTCTCAAAGGAACCAGCGGCGAATTCGACTTCCGGGTTCTGATGTTTTAACATCGATTACACGTGATACAAATGTACAGGTCAGGGTTCCCCGAACTTAAACTTTAAGCGAGCGAAATACGAAAACTGTGTATGAGTCTTCCGCAATTGGCATCCAAGTGAATAGAAGTCAATGGTGTGAAAATTTTGGTGTAAATGTAGTGTAAGGTGAGCAAAATGAGCCTTTAGCCCAACACATTCTGGTGGCTGAATGAGTTTCCCAACTGTCAGTGTGCGCACTTCCATTGTATGATGGAAATGAGCCATTGTTAAAGCAGGAAACACCTTGCTCAACAAATAGGTTTTGAGAAAAGGCAAGTTTTTACCAGCAAACAGTAAATGTTACTCAACTGAGTCATCTTACACAACCGATGGAGATGTCTTAAGGCAGAGCCACTACAAGCAATGTCTGAGTGCATGTCATCATAACCTTCCTGAATTATGAACCGTAAGCCTAAACATACTGCCAGGGTGTGACCCAAACCCATGTGTACAGTATTCCGACCAGATGTTGCTGAGTTAGATTGGATAGCTCATAAAGCATGGGAATGATGTCATCCCTAAAAGAGAGCCGTCGGCCACCCAGCGTGTGATGAGCTACCCGTATCCCCTGCCAGGTCAGTCAGCTGACCACGCCATATCCAGTTACCGAAAGCCGAGTGAACTTATACAAGTGTAAAACAATAAACCCACGTTATCCTTTAGTATCAGCAACAAACTGATAAAGTTTGGACTCGGCAAACACATCTTCTGATGCCCCTGTAATGATGTCACCCATAGGAGCTTTACACACTAACAGCATGAGTCATGCATTAAAGCAGACCGGCAGTGTGTGAAACAAGCTGGGCTAAGTGGGCTTGTTAGTGCGTTTTGCGGACTCATTTTAAAAAAGTGAGGGTCAAAGGTTAAAAAAAAACAACAACAAAAGATCTGAGGCCGACTTTAAACATACAAAAGGATATGAGCTCTGTGGTGAGAGTTCCTCAGAGTTTGTCTCAGATCAGTTTTTATAGATCGGGGAGAGATTAATGGAAGTCTTGTTGCTGAAGGTGTGGCCAGCACACAAGCATCTGTAACTTCTCTGATAGAGGAAGTGCTATTTTAAGATGATGCAAGCGAGTTATGCGGGTAATGCAAGGTGATGGGTGTGTTTGTGAAAGTGTGTTTATTGTCAATGTAAAAGGGCCACAATGCAGATCACATGCTCAGGATACAGGTGCATGTCACATGAAAGAAATCTTAGGAATTGAAAAGCAGGAGGAGGGCTAGACAAAACGTAGACATTACAGTATTCATATCACTATTCCAGTTTTTAAAAATATCCTCAAAAATGGGGAAACCGGTCGTAACTGCCCTCATGAGGAAATTACTCATCGCAAAACACTGGAATCTTCCTCCTGTGAACATACAAATCTCATATGAAAATACCGATACATTTGTTCTTTTATATAAAGAGTTTTTATTATTTGTCTGAATTTCTTTTTTTAAAATACTCCATACTTACATATGTGAGAGTGAGGAAACAATTTCATCTTATAGATCAGGATGTTGAACAGAAAATGAACCGCTCAAACAAAATTCACATTTCATAATTTGATCACTGTTTAACAGTGCGTTTTACTGGCCTAAAAAATTTTAGTTTTTTCTCTCTCTTAAATAAGTAAGCTTGAAATATGATTTTTTTTTCATAGTTTGCTGTAAAATACTTTCAAATACAAGTAATAATTCTAAAATATTCGTTCAAAACATCAAAATAGCATTTAATATTTATACTTAAATTATTTTAGTATATATACAAAATAATTATTTTGATTCAGTCTACCATTGTTCACTGAATCAACACGAGATTACTATGTTGCTTTTTTAATAAATAAAATTTTACATAGACATACAAACACAAAGACTTTCAAATACGTTGCCAGTGCATTAGGGCTGGACAAGGTTGGTCTACATCCAAATAAATATTAATAGATATATATACATAAATAAATAAATTAAAGCATAGCCAGCAACGATTAAATACACAGTGCACAAGACAAACAAAAATGCTTATTTGTAAGAATACTCAGTTTCAGGCAAAGCTTCTTCAGTACTAGAAAAAGCCTAGCCCCTAAAACACAAACTACATTCCCAACCCCGAAGAGTTCCTTCTTATTCTGTATCGAACGGCTCAGGTTCTTCCCAACCGAGTCCGTCCGTCATAGTTCCAGTTGGTGGCAGGATTTGAGCTCTCCCGCGAACCTTTTAGCGAGTCATTTGCGAGTCAGGCAGTTCACGGAGGCGCCACGAGTCCTGCCAAAAAAACACGGTAACTCTTCCCTCTTCTCCAGCACGCTGTGCTCTCCACAACATTCGACTTTGCCACTTCATTTTGAGGTAGAATTTCCACACGGTCGCCTGAAATAAAACAAGAACCCAGATGTCAAGCGACTGAGTCAAGTCAGGCTGGATGAGTTTATGCAGTGTATACAAATGGATGACTTCACTCACCGTCCTTCTCCCGTCTCGCTTAGTGGTGTGGGGCGGCTCCCAGTTTAACCTTCTCCTCATTTTCCACATTGTATGCGCCTTGCTTGTGAAACCTAGATGATAAAAAAAGACTGACATGATAAACTGCACTGCACACATCCACTTGCTTAGAAAGTAAAAAGGCGGATTAAAAAACAAACCTGAGTGCCAGGAGAAGTCCAATGATGGTGAGACATAACGAAGAGAGAACCACAGCCACCACAGCGAGGGCCGTAGTGCGGTCGTACGCCTCACCACTCGTCTTTACTTCCAGGTAGAAAAGGTGACAGCGCTCTCCTGAGTAGCCAGAGTCACATCTAGGGGAAAACATTACCATTGATTCTCATTCATGGCTATAAAACAGAACTATTTAAATATAATAGACATAAAAGGCGATATGGCTTAAGGGATGTGCTCACATGCATGAGGGCCCCTTCAAGTCCCTCAGGTACTGGCAGGTTCCATGGATACAAAAGTCCTTGTACTTTATTAGACAAGGGTTTCTTTTCTTGCCTTTTCCCTTTCCTTTTCCTTTCTTCCTTTCAGAGCCTCTTCCTCTTCAAATCTTCAGTTTTCTCTGCATTCAAAACTGCACTCGGGTCTTTGGGTTTGCTTGAAAACGCAACTGTTTTGGTGGGAGAGAAGAGAAAATATACGGTTAACTTATTGAAACGAATTTTACTGGCACACCAAGTAAGCCACGAATGCGAAAACGAAACAATTACCCAATGGCAGCCTATAATCCCCGAAAACTCATCATCCTCGTCATCGTCATCAGTAATACTCCTCGCTTTCCTCCTCGTATTCCACTTGCTTGTCATCCGAAGTAGTTCTCTTCTCATTCAGTGCCTCCAAGAGATCAATCTCAGCTGTCTGTGAAGGCCTCTGGCTCTCGAACCGCTCTATAGACGCACAGCTCATCGACGTGATAGCCACTGAATGGGAAAACATAGTAAATAGCCATTGAAACTTGATTGATTGATAACGGTTAGGCAGTGGATTGTTGACCACAGTGTGAATATACTCACTGGGAGTCTCAGTATTGTATTTATCTTATTTTTCCTTAGAGCACGCTAATATTTTCCATTGAAACTACAATTTCACAGTTTATTTCAATGGGTCGAGGCTTACATACAAATAAGCATGTTTTCAAACTAATAATAGTTTGTGTGCATTACCTAATACCCATAGAGGGTGCTGAGAGGCTTCATTTACAAAAATCTTGCATGCACAGACACTGAGCTAACGAATGATCGCATGAGACAAAAATAAATATATCCCAGAATATTCTTAAAACAGAATGACATTGTTGACCCATTAATAGATACAGTACTGGCAAATCCTAATTTTTAAAAGGGTTAAACAAAGTCTGTTAAGCATTAAACAAGCCATTTTATGAAAATTACACATAAATACATAGCATTTTATATAAAAAAACCCATTATTTTACATTTATATAACTAGCTCATGATTGAAATTCGACACCCTTCAGCATCAAGTGACCGTTGGTCAGATATAACGTTAGCCTACTCACCGATGGTAAAGACAAAAAGACGTAAAAGTGTTAAAAACTGCATATTTTCCCTTCTGGTCATGACGACGATTGAATCAGTTGTTAAAAATAAAATCCTTCTGTTAATTCCCTTAAAGTCACAGGAGATTGTTACTTTTTGTCTTCGAGTGTTACTGTGAGCGTCTCTCGTGCGTCAAGGTTAAAAATCAGCCGCGTCTCACTCTGACAGCCGTTTAAATATGACCATGACGGCGGCCACGCCCACTAGAGCGAGTAGACTAGAGAACAGAACAGATTGTGTGTCAAGCTTGCCGTTTTTATTATTTATTTATGTTGAAAAAAATGTTCTCTTCGTTTTTTCCCTGGTTAACTTACTTCATAATATATCATTTACAGTATTTTAAACAACTGGTGTATTCTGGTGTTAGTTACTACATTTTAGTACATGCATATTTCACAAATAAATTGCCATTGTTACTGGAATAGTCAATACAGGCCTACTTTAAACGTCTATCACAAGTTATTTTGACATTTATGCAAAATGCTTGAAAAATAATAAAAAGTTGCTTGTCATTAAATTTGACTCAGATCAAAAAATGTATAATATGCATGATAACTAAAACAAACATTGCCTAATGATTTGATGATGACATGAATGTTAGTTAATGGTTAAACGTAGGCTAGCTCTACAAATCCCAGTAGTGAAGCAACCAGGTTCAGCTGTATTTGACTTAATTTCCTTTTCTGGCAATCTGGTGTGATTAAATGAATGAGGACATTCATGACCAAACATTAAATTGCTTTATATGATAAGATCTGACATATATCTATAATTCTCTTTAATCCTTAACACCAGGCCTTAAAGGATTAGTTCACTTTTAAAAAAAAATTGCTGATAATTTACTCACTCCCATGTCATCCTAGATGTCCAAGTCTTTCTTTCTTCAGTCGAAAAGAAATTAAGGTTTTTGATGAAAACATCCCAGGATTTTTCTCCATATAATGGACTTCAATGGGAACCAAACGGTTCAAGGTCCAAATGAGAGTTTCAGTGCAGCTTCAAAGGGCTTTAAACGACACCAGCTGATGAATAAGTGTCTTGATCTAGCGAAACGATCGCTCATTTCAAGTTTTATAAGCTGAAATGCTCACCTTGCTCTGTTCTGTGATGAGCGTTTGTGACTGTCCTGTTCAAACTCGCTCATCAAAATGAACAAATCTTTTTCGAGTCATGATTCGAAAGGTCCCTGATAAGACCCTTTTTCATCGTCTGGTGTCGTTTAAAGCCCTTTGAAGCTGCACTGAAACACTCATTTGGACCTTGAACTGTTTGGTTCCCAATGAAGTCCATTATATAGAGAAAATCCTGAAATATTTTCATCAAAAACCTTAATTTCTTTTTTCAACTGAAGAAAGAATAACATGGATATCTTGGATGACATGGGGTGAGTAAATTATCAGCAAAAGTTTTTTTTAAAAGTTAACTACTGCTTTAACCTCCTTCTTTCATTGTCACACCTAGTGACTTTTGTTTATCCATCACAATTATTGGAAATCAAGAGAAACTTTTACAAATAAAATGTAGACCTATACACTTAGGTTAGGACGGCTGTTCTGAAATCCTAAAAACTACTTCCGCATCTGAGACATTTTCCCTGTTTTAATATATAGGAGGTCACAACAACACTGAACAAACTGCATCATGCATATTTATGACCAGTGTTTCACCCAAAGGTTCACCATTCAAATAAGCAAAGCAGCGTTGGATACTGCCATCTAATGGAATTTTTGAACTGTTACACAGAGAGAGAAAAAGCTGCATAAACATCAAATTTGCTGTTTCTATTTTTAAGTGTATCGCAGTTTAAACTTAAAAAAGATTAACAATATATCTACCTGACGATCTGTTTGTCTGTCTGTCTTTCAATCTATTTTTAATAATTTTTGCATTTTAATTTTGATTATATTTTATATTTAATTTATTTAAGATTTTAAATAATTTAATAATCATTTAAATTTCTTAAAATTGATAGCTAAATATTTCTTTTGAGAGGAAAAATCTGCTCCCTCGATAATGTATTTGTCTCCCCTAAGCGATCAAGCTCGATTGCTTTGGCCTCGAGTCACATGTTTTGAGAAGTAAACATGGCGGACGAGGAGGACCCAAACACGAAAGTTGAATGCGAGGACGTTCCTGCAAAAGAAAAAAACCCAGATACTACGGAACCGGTGCAAAATGATGTCGCCAATGATACCGACGAGGTCCAGAAGGACAAACCGGCAGACAGCTCTTGGTCTGCGCCGATTTTTTCGTTTGCTCGTAAAGCGTCGGAGACACTTCAGCATTGGAGTGAATCATTACAGTGCGGGGTTAAAGGGATCTGACACACCACAGCACACCTCTGACACCTCTGATCCCATGAAGACAGCAGGTTGGACACCTGTTCCTCAGTCTGACATTTAAATACAGGGATAAGATCGCTCACTGACTGCATTTACTTTACTAAGAGAAGTAATCAATAAAATAACTAAAATAAAAGTAAAAATGCATGGTACGAGGGTATTCCAATGATATTGTATAGAAGCATACATGCCCGTGCAATGGTTATATCACAATGTAAATTGGTAGTTGACAAATAACTTCAACATAAAAATATTACGTTCAGCTTTGTATGAATGGATAAGGGAATGTGTATTTTATTACCATGAAGTTTTAAACCTGTTTGCTGCTTTGCTTATTTAAATAACCCTGAAGCGTTAAACAAGTTGCTATTTAATACTAATATTGAATGAAGTGTCAGTTGTTGGTGTCCCAAATATAATCATCCTTGTGTGAGCTAAAGCTTTAAAAGACAGCTTCTGCATCTGTTACCTGTCATGCACAAATACCCAATCCTACTTTGAAAATTGTATTTATAAATGTTTATATATATGTTATATATATATATATATATATATATATATATATATATATATATATATATGGGCTGTCAAAAGATTAATCGCGATTAATCGCATCCAAAATAAAAGTTTGTGTTTACATAATATATTTGGGTGCACTGTGTATAATTATTTTGTATATATATAAATACAGACACATGCATGTATATTTAAGAACAAAAATATTATTTATATGTAAAATATATATATTTATATATAATATAAATTACATATAAATCTATAAAACAGTATATAAATGAAAATATGTCTTAAATATATACAAGCATGTGTGTGTATTTATATATATAAAATAATTATACACAATGCACCCACATATATTATGTAAACAAAAACTTTTATTTTGGATGTGATTAATCGCGATAAATTTTTGACAGCTCTAATATATATATATATATATATATATATATATATATATATATATATATATATATATATATATATATATATATATATATATTAATTAAAATAATATAGAATTATATAAATTAAAAATATTGTGTGGAAAACATTTAGTTTGTTATTAAGTACTATATAATAGTACTGTGCTGTTGATGCATTATATATTTAAATCTACTATAATTTATTCAATTAATTTATTTTTATTAAAAAGTCTGGAGACCTGGGGCAGCTCGTGTCCAGAGTTATGCCCGGTTAAAGCTGTATAGGAAGTGGCCGTATCTTGGTCCAGGGATGTCCCCGGGCTTTGGACTCTGGGGTTAGGAAGGGCCCCTCAGGGGGTCGTTGACCCCAGAGTCCTGAACCGAGGGGACGTCTCCCTTCCTGAGTTACGTCCGCTTATACACGGGCGAGTTGCAGATAAAACGGCCGATATCTCAGTTTGGGAAGGTTGCCGAGTTTATTAATTAAGTAATTCATTAATATTATTTTATACTTTTTCTCTTCTAAACTTTTCCATAGACCCTCTAGCTCTCCCCAGGACCCCCGTTTAAAAACCCCAGTCTTACTTGACATGAGAAAATAATGCATTTGCTTGATGAGAAATATGAAACTGCACGAAGTTAAAAGTAGTTAAAAATATAGCATACCAGTCTACTGCTGAAATGTCATGTTAGCCTCCCAAATACAAAGGTATACGAATATATTCAAATTTTAATACCGTGTGAGATGACAAAGAACCACGATATTACCGTTTGATAGCATATAAACACAACAGTACAGTTTTGTAACAGAGACCTAGACACCACAAAACCATAAAACCAAAGAATGTCCAGGTTCACGTTATTGCATCAAACAGGTTAATCTTTTCATTAGCTGAATCCTTGCGACTCATCTGGTCATTATTCATTTAAGCTGAGACATTTTCATATATATATATGTTCATATTTCATACATATATATATACACATACACTACCGGTCAAAAGTTTAAGATCGGTAAGGTTTTTTATGTTTTTAAAAGAAGTTTCTTCTGCTCACCAAGGCTGCAATTTTTGGATAAAAAATACACAAAAAACACAGTAATATTGTGAAATATTATGACAATTTAAAATGACATTTTTATGTTAATATATATTAAAATGTAATTTATTCCTCTGAAAAAAAGCTGAATTTTCAGCATCATTACTCCAGTCTTCAGTGTCACATGATCCTTCACAAATCACTCTAATATGATGATTTTATGCTCCAAAAACATGTATGATTATTATCCATGTTGAAAACAGTTTTTTACATTTTTATTTCAGGATTCTTTGATGAATAGAAAGTTCAAAGAACAGCATTTATTTAATTAGAATCTTTTCTAACATTATAAATGTCTTTACTGTAACTTTTGATCAATGTAACTCATCCTTGATGAATAGAAGTATTGATTTCTTATTTATTTCCCCCAAAAATAAAATACAAATTCTTATTAACCCCAAACTTTTTAAAGGGTAGTGTTTAATGTAACAAAAGCTTTTCATTTCAGATAAAAGCTGTTCTTTTGAACTTTCTATTCATCAAAGAATCCTGAAATAAAAATGTAAAAAACTGTTTTCAAAAACATTTTTAAACTGTTAAAAAACATTTTTAAATTGTCATAATATTTCACAATATTACTGTTTTTTGTGTATTTTTTATCAAAAAATTGCAGCCTTGGTGAGCAGAAGAAACTTCTTTTAAAAACATAAAAAATCGTATCGATCTTAAACTTTTGACCGGTAGTGTATAATGGCAACATATGACATAATTGTTTTTTTGGACCATGACAGCGTACAGGAATTGAATAATGCACCTGCTTCCTGACTGGATATTTTTTCTCTAGCCGGAACTTCCACTTCCCCTTCAGTTCCGTAACCATTTAAGGCTTTTTGTTGTTGTTCTAAGATACTGCAATATTTGAGTCATTGTTTTGCGTTTGCACTTAATTACACTGACTCACCAGTTAAACTAACCGACAGTGTGCTGAGTGAGTAGTTTTGCAGATGCCACAGGAAGTGTTTGCTGTGTTTGTGTGTTAATGCATCTGTGTTGTTTGGATTCTCCAGCTGTGAAGGATCCCATGGTGGTGGAGCGGTCAAATCTCCTCAGCATGATGAAGCTCAGCATTAAGGTTCTGATCCAGTCCTCGCTCAGTCTTGGACGCACACTGGACTCTGAGTATCCACCTCTGCAGCAGTTCTTTGTGGTTCTGGAGCACTGCCTTAAACATGGTTTAAAAGGTGAGATAGGACATAAAGCTATTTTATCATAAAGGAATTCTATGTTCATGCATTCAAAACATTGTTGGTGTAGATGCAGTAGATTGAGTCCATAACCCCCAACCCCCCCAAAATAAATAAAACTATATATATATATCTATATATATATATATATATATATATATATATATATATATATATATATATATATATATATATATACACATATTGTTTATTGTTTTTATAAGAGGTATTTTATGCTCACCAAGGCTGCATTTGTTTGATCCAAAATACAGCACAAAATATTGTATTGTAAAATAATTTATAAAATATTTTGAAATATTTTTGCTATTTAAAATAACAGTTTTTTGTTTGAATACATGGTAAAGACATGGAAATCATGTCTTTAGTCACATGAACCTTCAGAAATCATTCTAATATGATGATTTGCTGCTCAAGAGACATTTATTATTATTATCAATGTTGAAAACAGTTGTGTAAAAAAAAATTTCAGACTTTTTGATTAATATCAAATGTTCGAAATTTGTCTGTAATAGAACGCTTTTGTAATATTATAAATGGCTTTACTGTCACTTTTCATCAATTTAATGCATCCTTGCTGAATAAAAGTATTCATTTTATTCATTTCTTAATTTCTCCTAAAAAGACCCTTACTGACCCCAAACCTTTGAATGGTTGTGTGTAATGTTATATATGCACTACCGGTCAAAAGTTTTAGATCGAGTAAGATATTTTATGTTTTTAAAAGAAGTCTCTTCTGCTCACCAAGGCTGCAATTATTTGATTAAAAAAATACAAAAAAAGATATATTTTGAAATATTATGACAATTTAAAATAGCGGTTTTCTATGTGAATCAGTTTCACATGATCCTACAGAAATTATTATAATATGATGCTCAAGAAAGAAACATTTATGATTATTATCCATGTTGAAAACAGTTTTTTACATTTTTATTTCAGGATTCTTTGAATAGAAAGTTCAAAAGAACAGAATTGATCTGAAATGGAAAGCTTTTGTAACATTAATCACTACCATTCAAAAGTTTGGGGTCGGTAAGAATGTATTTTTTTTATTTTGGGGGAAAAAAATTAGAAAAGACTTGTATTCATCAAGGATGAGTCAAATTGATCAAAAGTTACAGTAAAGACATTTATAATGTTAGAAAAGATTATATTTAAATAAATGCTGTTCTTTTGAACTTTCTATTCATTATAGAATTTTGGGGAAAAAATGGTACACAACTGTTTTCAACATTGAAAATAATAATTTATGTTTTTTGAGCATAAAATCAGCATATTAGAATGATTTCTGAAGGATCATGTGACACTGAAAACTGATGTGTAAATCAGCAACAGTAATGATGTTGAAAATTCAGCTTTCAAATTACATTTTAAAATATATTAAAATAGAAAACAGTCATTTTAAATTGTCATAATATTTCACAATATTACTGTTTGTCATTTTTTTCATCAAATAAAGCAGCCTACTTTCTGACCGGTAGTGTACATTTATGAAAGTTTATATTTGTTTTATTTCAAGTAATCAAATGTTTTATTTTTGGGGTTTTAATTTGATTTACCGACAACCCCGCTTCAAAGTTCAATAATATGGAAATGTGCAGGGTGCAAGAGCTAAATATGTTGTTGGCATATTTTGTGAAATTATTAACCAGTTTTATTGCCTAAATTCTGCATGTTTCTATCTTTCCTCATGGGCAGTGAGGAAATCTTTCATTGGTCAGAATAAGTCAATCTGGGCTCCGCTGGAGTCTGATTGAGAAACTGAGCCCTGAGTCAGCTGATATTGCCACCAGTGTGCGTGATATGCCTGGAATCAAGTAGGTGGCCGTCACTCACAGGCGCTTGTGTTGGATGTAATATCATGTTTGAATCAGGGAATAGGTGAGCATGCATTTGCTCTTTAGATTCATGAGGTTTTGTGTTGTTTCAGGACAGGGCTTGGTCGAGCTCGAGCGTGGCTGCATCTGGCTCTTATGCAGAAAAAGATTGCAGACTACATGAAGGTGCTTATTAATAGAAGAGACCTTCTTGGGTAAGACCAGTTAAGTCATTGAAAAAAGAATAATCTTCAATGTTTAGACTCTTGTAGAGAATTCATTTGATATCATACAAAAGATTGTAGTGCTATTAAATCCTGTGTTTCCCAAAGTAAATTCCTTATTTGTTTCTTTCTCAGGGAATTTTATGAGCCTGGTGCTCTTATAATGGAGGAAGAGGGGACTGTGATCGTAGGGATGCTGGTGGGTCTAAATGTGATCGATGCAAATTTGTGTGTGAAAGGAGAGGATCTGGATTCTCAGGTGAAACATATAGCCATTAAAAACCAGGCTGCCAGATGTGCTCATTGACACTAAACACTGCGTTCTTTTGGTGCAGGTGTGCGTCATTGACTTCTCAATGTATCTAAAGGATTCACAAGCAACTGAGACCACGCAAGAGTGAGTGTGTGATCATTTAGGAAATAATTGTAAAAAAAAAAAAGATTTTGTCATCGCTTACTCACTCTCAAGTTGTTCCAAAACTGTATGAGTTTTTTCTTCTTTTGAGCACTTTTACAGAATGTTGAATAACCTGGAAGTTGACGGATAGCAATTGACTTCCTTTGTAGAAAAAAAAAAAAAAAAAACAATGGCTACCTTCATTAAAATATCTTCTTTTGTGTTTAAAAATGACTTGAAGGTGAGTAAATGATGACAAAATCTGAATTTTTGGGTGAACTTTCCCTTAAAGGAGTAGTTCACTTTTAAAAAAACTTTTGCTGATAATTTACTCACCACTGTGTCATCCAAGATGTCCATGTCTTTCTTTCTTCAGTCGAAAAGAAATTAAGGTTTTTGATGAAAACATTCCAGATATTATTATTAATATCCAAATATTATTATATATTCTCCATATAATACACTTCAGTGGGAACCAAACGGTTCAAGTTCCAAAAGACACTTTCAGTGCAAATTGATCAAAGGGCTTTAAACGATTCCAGATGATGAATAAGGGTCTTATCAAGAAAACGATCGCTCATTAAAAAAAAAAGTTTATGTTTTATAAGTTCAAGTGCTCTTCTTGCTCTGTTGTGATGCAAGTTTGTGACTCTCCTGTTTTAACTTGTTCATCAAAATCAATGAATCATTTTCCGAGTCAATTCGTTCGTTTCGTTCGTCTGAATGAACGAAATGTCTCGGAAAGATTTATTCATTTTGATGAACGAGTTTCATGAGCGAGTCACAAACGTGCATCACAGAACAGAGCAGGCCGACCATTTTGAGCTTATAAAACTTAAACTTTGTTATTTATTTATTAAATGAGTGATCGCTTCGCTGATATAGAACCCTTATTCATCGTCTGGTGTCGTTTAAAGCACTTTGAACAGTTTGCACTGAAACTTTGGACCGTCTTTTGGATCTTGAACCGTCTGGTTCCCACTGAAGTGCATTCTCATGGAATGACATGGACATCTTGGATGACATGGGGGTGAGTAGATCACTAGCAAAAGTTTTTTTAAAGTGAACTACTCCTTTAATGTCACAATTGTATTCTGTGCAACAATGTTCACTAATGTTGACTCTTTCGGATTCTTTAACTGCTAACAGTGATTCAAAAATGACAGCCATTCTTGACCAGAAGCACTACATAGAAGAACTGAACCGGCATCTGAGCTGCACAGTGACGGATCTTCAGGTCAAGATGGACTCACTGGAGAAGGCCAACAGCAAAACTCATTGAGGAGGTGAAAACACTACACAAAGAACCTGTTGCATTGATTTTTATGGACTTTATGGGGCTGTTTACACCTGATCACCTCATACGTCTATCTCTGATCATGAAAAGACCAGGCATCTCATGTATAAAACCTACCATAGGTTTCATCCTAAAAGTGTGCATGCACACAAAAGCTAGATTTTAGATATGCACAAACATTTTCTGATTTATAAAACCATGTGTACACCAGAACCTGCACAAATTTCAATTTATAAAACTACTTTTAATATCCATAACATCATCATGTTTGGTGAATTAAATGCAGAGAAATTAATTAAATGCGGCTTGAATTTGCATAACGCACAGGAATTTAAGATTGAATTGCAGAAACACATTTATATGGACCAACAAGTGTAAATGGAAACGTTTTAACAAATCCTATACCTATCCAATCAGTAACTAAACATGATTTGACCAGGTGTAAACAGGCCTATGATGTGCTTTTGCTTATTTTGATTTGTTCATGCACTCTGTTAAAATACAGAATTAACATGAAAAGCTTATTTTTTAAAATTATTTTATGTCTTGTATACAGCTGTACAGCAGCCACCGACAGAATCAACGCTCTGTGTGAAGAGCAGGAACAACTTAAACAAGAAAATTCGAAATATTCTTCAGAATAGTCAGAGGAAAGAGGAGAGTGAGAGTTACAAGATAAACGTCTGTGTGAAATCATTTGTAAAAAACACTCGAAAGAAAATGTTAGATTTTGCAACTGCTGATGCTGATAGCCTAATGCCTGGTTCAGATTACATGATTTTAGCCCCGATTTTGTCACGACACGTTTGACGTAGGGTGTCGTGGGATCCGGTAACGACAACGGGCATCAGGACGCAAGATTGATCGAATTCATCTCGCCGTATAGTGTCTACAAGTGGGCGGCAACCTACGCCCCGTCTGCTATGCTCCATGACATCGTGACAAAGACTTAGCATGTTTAATTTTTCTAACGGCTTCCACGACGGTTTCGTGCACCGTCACATGTATAAGGTTGACCAATCAGGAGCACAGAACCTTTTCCGACACAACTTTCTAAATGGCGAAACGGAAAGAGACGATGGTGCTAAAGTAAAAATATAAAGAAAACAATATTTTACCTCAAGTTCTCCTTTGGAGATTCACAGCCCATACTGTTCTCTTTCAGCAATCCAGGAACGTGCCCATTGCTCGGTTTTCTTTCTTTTACTTTTTCTGAAACATAGGACAGCCAATACAACACTCACCGCTTCATCCATTGTTTGTTTACATTCAGTTTCCGAAGTCACTCGCGACTAGTTTCGCCTTCTCGCATGACATCCGCGCCGTTAAAGGCGTCATGCGATGACTGGTCAGGAAGCAACGTGTATTCTGACATGTTGTCTTGTCCACGAGACGACAAGATTTTCAGAGTCAAAATCACAGAAATCTGACACAGTGATTATCGGTAACAGACAAAAAATATCGTTTAATCTGAACCAGGCATAACAATGGCCAGAAATGGGTTTTGTCAAGTCACCTTTATTTATATTGCACTTCAAACAATACAGATTTTCAAAGCAGGTTCACAGTGATAAACCAGAAAATTATGATCAATGACTCAAACTTCATCAAAATATAGACCAATTTCGAATTTTGCTGTAAATCAGCTCTATACAGACAATCGAGTCATTATTCAGCTAAAGTCAGATCAGTGTTGATGAGTTCAGTTCCATAACTGTGTAAAGTTCATCAATTATCAAATGAGTTCACTCATCTAGCCCAATTCAGTTCAATTTTTATTCCCATCTTGAGTGTCAAGTGCAGTCAAATCAATAATATTATTTAATGTTAAATGCCATTAATTCTCCAACTTAGCAAGCCAAAGGTGACAAAAGCAAGGAACCCAAAATCCATCAGGATTTTGAAAATTTTTATTTTGAAATGGGAGAAAATAAAAGTAATTCAGAAAATGTTAGACCGACCATCTGGTTTTATTTACCAAGTGAAGACAAATTTGCCTCACATTTGGAATGTTCAGGTGACCATGCAGACAGCCAGGTGGAGCTGAAACATCTCGGCATACACGTCAGGATTGGATGTAAATGTACAATGTGAGTTGGAAGCAGTACAAGGAGGAGCAGATCTGGCAGGTAAAGAATGTACAGTTATTTTGATTGGAGTCAATATTGTATTGCATAGACACTGCTCTGCCAAAAAAACGTTGCTATTTGGATTGAAATTGGCAAAGCCTTAAGGTATATTTCACTCTTTTTGGAAATAGGCCTCATTTCACCCCTCCTTCAGAGTTAAAACAGTAAAGTTTTTTAAACAATAGTGTTTTCAATGTATTCAGCCGATTTTTTGATATTTAGAAGAATACCAGTAATCAGACAGTTTCTGGTCTCATTGACTTCCATAGTCAGGAAAAATATATACTATGGAAGTGCGATGAGACTGAGAAACTGTCTAGTTACTGAATATTCTTCAAATATCAAAGAATCGGCTGAATACATTAGAAACGTAAAACCCAATGTTTAACTCTGGGGAGGGTAAATGAGCCTATTTCCAAAAAGTGGAGTATCCCTTTAAAGCTAGCTAGCCTAGCCTAGCATTAGCACAAATACTGGAGGTAAATGGCTCCATCTAGCCTACTGCTCCCAATAAGTAACAAAATAATGCCAACATTTATAGTGATTTGTATAGTCACAGATGTGCGTCCAAATAACATGTTAAATGTTGTAAATGTAACATTAAAATAAAATTAAAAAAAACAATTAAAAGCATTATTTTGTCACATATTGGGAGCAGTAGATTGAGACATAGCCGTTTACCTTCAGTATTTGTGCTAATCTAGGCTAGCTAACTTTGCCTATTTAAGACTTAGTTACGGCACGCATGGAGATGAGAAGAGTATTATCTAATTTAACTGGACTTATCTAACTCTGGGGGTTGTGGATGGTTGAATAAGTCCCCAAAAGTTGGCATGTTCCTTTAAGACAAATCATGTACAAAGTCATAAGTCAAAGACATTTGTAAGTATTTTCTCCTTGAAAACTGCCGTGAAAAAAGAGTCTCAAAAATTTGGGTGTTTCTGACGTCACAAACTACCTTGTAAATCACTTAACGTGCCGTCGGGCTTTAGCATATCATTAACTTTCTGTGAAGCAGGGGCATCAAGAGAAGCCAGGAGATATATTTTTCTTTGGGACTTTAAGCGTCTATGATTGGATCATTATTGCAGCGATTATGATGTTTCTAGCATGTTGTATGTTTTGGCAACAGTTCTTCTTTGTCCAATCAGGAGCTACAAAAGGAGCTGGAGCTGCAAATCGGCATGAAACAGGAAATAGAAGTTGCCATGAAACTTCTGGAAAAGGAACACGCATGAGAAACAAGACTCGCTGGCCGCACTACGACAACAACTGGACCAAGTCAAGAATCTCAACATACAGATGTTCAACAAAGCACAGGTGTTACATTGTTTTTGTCTGTACAGCATGATGTTAACTGGAATAGGACTACTTGTAACCAATATATCTTTTCGTCTGACCCATAAGGGAGTCTGACACGAGTGGCCCAGAAAAGGTGGAGGACATGCTACAACTGGAAAGAAGAAGATGATTCAGATGGAGGCTGCTATGAAAGAAATGGAGCAGAGGTGCACATTTAAGGAATCTTTCACCCAAAACTCACCCTTATCTTGTTCCAAAACCTGGGTCAACTCTCTTTGTTTTCTTGCTTTGGGGGAACAAGTCATACAGGTTTGAAACAACATAATGACAGAGGTTTCATTTTGGGTACACTTTGGAGATATTTGTGATATGCAGTGTATGGACTTAAACACAAGCATTTGCTCCTCAGACTTCAAAATTCAGAAAATGTGCGCAAGAATTCAGATGAGAGCCAGAATGAGCTGAAATCGGAGATGAAAGGGAAAGTGAACGCCCTGCAGAAGCGTCTCGCCGAACTTTAACACGCTCAGGTAGTGTGAACTGGGCTTCTGTACATGTCCTTGATGCATTTTGACAATGTTTACAGTGTGGTGTTTATATCATACCTGGAAACTTGTCACATTTCAGCAGCTGCCTTATATTCAAGGTAAATTCATTTGATAGGGTGCAACGGGGCTAAAGGCGCACTTGGGGAGATGGCTCATTTGAGTTCACTTTTGAAATTTAAACAGGAAATTTAAATGCCTGACCGATCTTTTAATGCAAAATTGATCTAATATTTGTTGTTTTTTGTTAAGATTGTTTGATTTTCAGTTTTGTTTAAAGTAATTAAAGCAGCAGTTTTTCAATATCGGAAGAATGTGTAAAAATATGGCATTTTGGGGAAAATAATACAAACTTTGCTGTTTGATTGTTTTGAACAAGTAATGTTCTGAACTTGTAATAGAAATTCAAAACATTTTAGTTTAGCTAAAGTATTTGTGTCAATAGTTTGTGCCTTTTGCCCCACGCTGAGTGAGCCTTTACCGTAAAGGCCCACCATGCCACCTCATACATTAATCAAGATTTTTAACCCATTCAGACCCTGTGTCCATTACAATGGACATCACATGTCGGCCCCCTTTTTTAACTTCTGGAGCATTTCACCTAGTTTAATGCCTGCAGTCCATGAGATTGGACGTTTGTCATCCAATTAAATGCCAGTAATAGCTCTGCATGTAGTAATTATATATAAAAAAACTCTACATTGAAGAGAAGCATGGCAGCACTTCACTCCAAACACAGAAGCAAACAACATTTTCTAAGGTGTATTTACATTTTGTATATATTTTTGCCAGTATTTCATAGTTTGTATGTAAAATAGAAAAATTGAACTTATTAATTAAAGTTAAAAATCGACTGTAGAATTCAACTGTGTCTGTCCATTAGAATGGACAGTAGGTTTGAAAGCCTGTTACTGAAGTCACATTTTCAGTGATGCTGATTGAAATTTATTTTATAAAAAAATATTTGTCACAGTACAGATCAATTTTTGAAACTTTTTCATGTGCAGAATATAGTTCTGAAGTGGTTGAACATATACTTATTCTTGCCCAAAGAACATATGGATTTGACTTAAATCTAAAGCGCAACTTAAATATGAATATTTTATATTAATATATTTTTTTTATGATGAATAGATGCACTTTTATGGACTTTCAAAACAGAAACAACCATTTACAGCCAATATGAAGCTTGGAAAGGCCAGGACATTGTTTAGTATAACTCTTGATTGTTTTCGTCTGAGAGAAGAATGTCATATACACCAAGGATGGCTAGAGGCCAGGGTGATTAAATCATGTGCTAATTTAAATTTTTAGGTGAACTATGCCACAAATTATATTTGTCATCACTCACCCCCCCATGTTGTTCCAAAACCTGGATGAGTTTCATACCATTTTTATGTTGGACGCCATTCCGCCTGCAATCTATTGAATGGGGTTTAGGGTAGTATATTTTATAGACATTTTAACTAAAGTTCCTGTTGTGATAAAAACTATTTTACTGGACTCAGCAGGCCCCCGGGGTCTGTAGCACCAAGCGCGCCAAAAAAAACAGTGGTACCCCTTTCGTTTTTTGTTTTTTTTTTAGATTGAAATTTTGAATTTCTCCAATGTTCTCGAAACTCTGGATACTGATGGAGGGCCATGAGACTTAGACCTGAGTGCAAAATGGAGGCTCTCAGACCCTTCCAGAGCTGAGATACGGACATCCACGTAGCATTTATGTCATTATAAAAATAGTGGGATAAATGCTAACTGGGATCTCAATATCTCAGCTCAGGAAGGGTCTAGAGCCTCCATTTTTGCACTCAGGTCTAAGTCTCTTGGCCCTCTATCAGAATCCAGAGTTTTGAGAAGATTGGAAACAGGTAATTTTTTCGTACTCGAAAAAAACCCGACAGTGGTACCCCTTTTGTTTTGTTTTTTGGTTGAAATTTTGACTTTCTCCAATCTTCTCAAACTCTAGATACTGATAGAGGGCCATGAGACTTAGACCTGGGTGCAAAAATGGAGTCTCTAGACCCTTCCTGAGCTGAGATATGGACATCCCACTTAGCATTTATGCCATTATAAAAATAGTGGGATAAATGCTACGTGGGATCTCAATATCTCAGCTCAGGAAGGGTCTAAGAGCATCCATTTTTGCACTCAGGTCTAGTCTCATGGCCCTCTATCAGAATCCAGAGTTTTGAGAAGATTGGAGAAACGTATTTTTTCGCACCGAAAAAAAACGACAGTGGTACCCCTTTTGTTTTGTTTTTTAGGTCAAAATTTTTAATTTCTCCAATCTTCTCGAAACTCTAGATACTGATAGAGGGCCATGCGACTTAGACCTGAGTGCAACAATGGAGTCTCTAGACCCTTCCTGAGCTGAGATATGGACATCACACTTAGCATTTATGCCATTATAAAAATAGTGGGATAAATGCTACGTGAATCTCAATATCTCAGCTCAGGAAGGGTCTAGAGCATCCATTTTTGCACTCAGGTCAGTATCTAAGAGGCATCAGTATCTCAGAGTTTCGAGAAGATTGGAGAAACTCTATTTTTTCACCCCCCCCAAAAAAACATAAGGGGTACCACTGTCGTTTTTTGGGGGCGAAAAAAGAAGTTTCTCCAATCTTCTTGAAACTCTGGATTCTGACAGAGGGCCATGGGATTTAGACTTGAGTGCAAAAATGGAGGCTCTAGACCCTTCCAGAGCTGAGATATTTATAATGGCATAAATGCTACGTGGGATCTCAATATCTCAAAAATGGAAGGGTCTTCCAGAGCTGGAGATATTGAGATGTTTATAATGGCATAAATGCTACGTGGGATCTCAATATTTCAGCTCTGGAAGGGTCTAGAGCCTCCATTTTTTGCACTCAGGTCTAAATCCCATGGCCCTCTATCAGAATCCAGAGTTTCAAGAAGATTGGAGAAACTTATTCTCTCGCCCCCGAAAACGACAGTGGTACCCCTTATGTTTTTTTGGGGTAGCGAAGACATAAGGGGTACCACTGTCGTTTTTTGGGGGGCGAAGAATAAGTTTCTCCAATCTTCTTGAAACTCTGGATTCTCATAGAGGGCCATGGGACTTAGACCTGTGTGCAAAAATGGAGGCTCTAGACCCTTCCTGAGCTGAGATATTGAGATCCCACGTAGCATTTATCTCACTATTTTTATAATGGAATAAATGCTAAGTGGGATGTCCATATCTCAGCTCAGGAACGGTCTAGAGACTCCATTTTTGCACTCAGGTCTAAGTCTCATGGCCCTCTATCAGTATCTAGAGTTTCGAGAAGATTGGAGAAACTTATTTTTCCACCCCCCAAAAAAAACATAAGGGGTACCACTGTCGTTTTTTTTTGGGGGGGCGAAAAAATGAGTTTCTCCAATCTTCTTGAAACTCTGGATTCTGATAGAGGGCCATGGGACTTAGACCTGTGTGCAAAAATGGAGGCTCTAGACCCTTCCTGAGCTGAGATATTGAGATCCCACGTAGCATTTATCTCACTATTTTTATAATGGAATAAATGCTAAGTGGGATGTCCATATCTCAGCTCAGGAAGGGTCTAGAGACTCCATTTTGCACTCAGGTCTAAGTCTCATGGCCCTCTATCAGTATCTAGAGTTTCGAGAAGATTGGAGAAACTTATTTTTTCACCCCCCAAAAAAAACATAAGGGGTACCACTGTCGTTTTTTTGGGGGGCGAAAAAATAAGTTTCTCCAATCTTCATGAAACTCTGGATTCTGATAGAGGGCCATGGGACTTAGACCTGTGTGCAAAAATGGAGGCTCTAGACCCTTCCTGAGCTGAGATATTGAGATCCACGTAGCATTTATCTCACTATTTTTATAATGGAATAAATGCTATGTGGGATGTCCATATCTCAGCTCAGGAAGGGTCTAGAGACTCCATTTTTGCACTCAGGTCTAAGTCTCATGGCCCTCTATCAGTATCTAGAGTTTCGAGAAGATTGAGAAACTTATTCTTTCACCCCCCAAAAAAACATAAGGGGTACCACTGTCGTTTTTTTGGGGGCGAAAAAATAAGTTTCTCCAATCTTCTTGAAACTCTGAATTCTGGTAGAGGGCCATGGGACTTAGACCTGTGTGCAAAAATGGAGGCTCTAGACCCTTCCAGAGCTGAGATATTGAGATATTTATAATGGCATAAATGCTACGTGGGATCTCAATATCTCAGCTCTGGAAGGGTCTAGAGCCTCCATTTTACACTCAGGTCTAAATCCCATGGCCCTCTATCAGAATCCAGAGTTTCAAGAAGATTGGAGAAACTTATTTCTTCGCCCCCAAAAAAACGACAGTGGTACCCCTTATGTTTTTTTGGGGGGTGAAAAAATAAGTTTCTCCAATCTTCTCGAAACTCTAGATACTGATAGAGGGCCATGAGACTTAGACCTGAGTGCAAAAATGGAGGCTCTAGACCCTTCCTGAGCTGAGATATTGAGATACCACGTAGCATTTATCTCACTATTTTTATAATGGAATAAATGCTAAGTGGGATGTCCATATCTCAGCTCAGGAACGGTCTAGAGACTCCATTTTGCACTCAGGTCTAAGTCTCATGGCCCTCTATCAGTATCTAGAGTTTCGAGAAGATTGAAGAAACTTATTTTTTCACCCCCCAAAAAAAACATAAGGGGTACCACTGTCGTTTTTTTGGGGGGCGAAAAAATAAGTTTCTCCAATCTTCTTGAAACTCTGGATTCTGATAGAGGGCCATGAGACTTAGACCTGTGTGCAAAAATGGAGGCTCTAGACCCTTCCAGAGCTGAGATATTGAGATATTTATAATGGCATAAATGCTACGTGGGATCTCAATATTTCAGCTCTGGTAGGGTCTAGAGCCTCCATTTTTGCTCTCAGGTCTAAATCCCATGGCCCTCTATCAGAATCCAGAGTTTCAAGAAAATGGGAGAAACTTATTTTTCGCCCCCAAAAAAACGACAGTGGTACCCCTTATGTTTTTTTGGGGGGTGAAAAAATAAGTTTCTCCAATCTTCTTGAAACTCTGGATTCTGATAGAGGGCCATGGGACTTAGACCTGTGTGCAAAAATGGAGGCTCTAGACCCTTCCTGAGCTGAGATATTGAGATCCCACGTAGCATTTATCTCACTATTTTTATAATGGAATAAATGCTAAGTGGGATGTCCATATCTCAGCTCAGGAACGGTCTAGAGACTCCATTTTTGCACTCAGGTCTAAGTCTCATGGCCCTCTATCAGTATCTAGAGTTTCGAGAAGATTGGAGAAACTTCTTTTCACCCCCAAAAAAAACATAAGGGGTACCACTGTCGTCTTTTTTGGGGCGAAAAAATAAGTTTCTCCAATCTTCTTGAAACTCTGGATTCTGATAGAGGGCCATGGGACTTAGACCTGTTTGCAAAAATGGAGGCTCTAGACCCTTCCTGAGCTGAGATATTGAGATCCCACATAGCATTTATCCCACTATTTTTATAATGGAATAAATGCTAAGTGGGATGTCCATATCTCAGCTCAGGAAGGGTCTAGAGACTCCATTTTTGCACTCAGGTCTAAGTCTCATGGCCCTCTATCAGTATCTAGAGTTTTGAGAAGATTGGAGAAACTTATTTTTTCACCCCCCAAAAAAAACATAAGGGGTACCACTGTCATTTTTTGTTGGGGGCGAAAAAATAAGTTTCTCCAATCTTCTTGAAACTCTGGATTCTGATAGAGGGCCATGGGACTTAGACCTGTGTGCAAAAATGGAGGCTCTAGACCCTTCCTGAGCTGAGATATTGAGATCCCACGTAGCATTTATCTCACTATTTTTATAATGGAATAAATGCTAAGTGGGATGTCCATATCTCAGCTCAGGAAGGGTCTAGAGACTCCATTTTTGCACTCAGGTCTAAGTCTCATGGCCCTCTATCAGTATCTAGAGTTTCGAGAAGATTGGAGAAACTTATTTTTTCACCCCCCAAAAAAAACATAAGGGGTACCACTGTCGTTTTTTTTGGGGGCGAAAAATAAGTTTCTCCAATCTTCTTGAAACTCTGGATTCTGATAGAGGGCCATGGGACTTAGACCTGTGTGCAAAAATGGAGGCTCTAGACCCTTCCTAGAGCTGAGATATTGAGATCCATTAGCATTTATCTCACTATTTTATAATGGCATAAATGCTAAGTGGGATGTCCATATCTCAGCTCAGGAAGGGTCTAGAGACTCCATTTTTGCACTCAGGTCTAAGTCTCATGGCCCTCTATCAGTATCTAGAGTTTCAAGAAAATTGGAGAAACTTATTTTTCACCCCCAAAAAAACATAAGGGGTACCACTGTCGTTTTTTTTGGGGGCGAAAAATAAGTTTCTCCAATCTCTTGAAACTCTGGATTCTGATAGAGGGCCATGAGACTTAGACCTCTGTGCAAAAATGGAGGCTCTAGACCCTTCCTGAGCTGAGATATTGAGATCCCACGTAGCATTTATCTCACTATTTTTATAATGGAATAAATGCTAAGTGGGATGTCCATATCTCAGCTCAGGAAGGGTCTAGAGACTCCATTTTTGCACTCAGGTCTAAGTCTCATGGCCCTCTATCAGTATCTAGAGTTTCGAGAAGATTGGAGAAACTTATTTTTCACCCCCAAAAAAAACATAAGGGGTACCACTGTCGTTTTTTTGGGGGGCGAAAAAATAAGTTTCTCCAATCTTCATGAAACTCTGGATTCTGATAGAGGGCCATGGGACTTAGACCTGTGTGCAAAAATGGAGGCTCTAGACCCTTCCTGAGCTGAGATATTGAGATCCCACGTAGCATTTATCTCACTATTTTTATAATGGAATAAATGCTATGTAGGATGTCCATATCTCAGCTCAGGAAGGGTCTAGAGACTCCATTTTGCACTCAGGTCTAAGTCTCATGGCCCTCTATCAGTATCTAGAGTTTCGAGAGATTGGAGAAACTTATTTTTTCACCCCCCAAAAAAAACATAAGGGGTACCACTGTACGTTTTTTTTGGGGGGCGAAAAATAAGTTTCTCCAATCTTCTTGAAACTCTGAATTCTGATAGAGGGCCATGGGACTTAGACCTGTGTGCAAAAATGGAGGCTCTAGACCCTTCCAGAGCTGAGATATTGAGATATTTATAATGGCATAAATGCTACGTGGGATTCTCAATATCTCAGCTCTGGAAGGGTCTAGAGCCTCCATTTTTGCACTCAGGTCTAAATCCCATGGCCCTCTATCAGAATCCAGAGTTTCAAGAAGATTGGAGAAACTTATTTTTCGCCCCCAAAAAAAAACGACAGTGGTACCCCTTATGTTTTTTTTGGGGGGTGAAAAAATAAGTTTCTCCAATCTTCTTCGAAACTCTAGATACTGATAGAGGGCCATGAGACTTAGACCTGAGTGCAAAAATGGAGGCTCTAGACCCTTCCTGAGCTGAGATATTGAGATACCACGTAGCATTTATCTCACTATTTTTATAATGGAATAAATGCTAAGTGGGATGTCCATATCTCAGCTCAGGAACGGTCTAGAGACTCCATTTTTGCACTCAGGTCTAAGTCTCATGGCCCTCTATCAGTATCTAGAGTTTCGAGAAGATTGAGAAACTTATTTTTTCACCCCCCAAAAAAAACATAAGGGGTACCACTGTCGTTTTTTTGGGGGGCGAAAAATAAGTTTCTCCAATCTTCTTGAAACTCTGGATTCTGATAGAGGGCCATGAGACTTAGACCTGTGTGCAAAAATGGAGGCTCTAGACCCTTCCAGAGCTGAGATATTGAGATATTTATAATGGCATAAATGCTACGTGGGATCTCAATATTTCAGCTCTGGTAGGGTCTAGAGCCTCCATTTTTGCTCTCAGGTCTAAATCCCATGGCCCTCTATCAGAATCCAGAGTTTTCAAGAAAATTGGAGAAACTTATTTTTCGCCCCCAAAAAAAACGACAGTGGTACCCCTTATGTTTTTTTGGGGGGTGAAAAAATAAGTTTCTCCAATCTTCTTGAAACTCTGGAGTCTGATAGAGGGCCATGGGACTTAGACCTGTGTGCAAAATGGAGGCTCTAGACCCTTCCTGAGCTGAGATATTGAGATCCCACGTAGCATTTATCTCACTATTTTTATAATGGAATAAATGCTAAGTGGGATGTCCATATCTCAGCTCAGGAAACGGTCTAGAGACTCCATTTTTGCACTCAGGTCTAAGTCTCATGGCCCTCTATCAGTATCTGAGAGTTTCGAGAAGATTGGAGAAACTTATTTCTTCACCCCCAAAAAAAACATAAGGGGTACCACTGTCGTTTTTTTGGGGGCGAAAGAATAAGTTTCTCCAATCTTCTTGAAACTCTGGATTCTGATAGAGGGCCATGGGACTTAGACCTGTTTGCAAAAATGGAGGCTCTAGACCCTTCCTGAGCTGAGATATTGAGATCCCACATAGCATTTATCCCACTATTTTTGTAATGGAATAAATGCTAAGTGGGATGTCCATATCTCAGCTCAGGAAGGGTCTAGAGACTCCATTTTTGCACTCAGGTCTAAGTCTCATGGCCCTCTATCAGTATCTAGAGTTTTGAGAAGATTGGAGAAACTTATTCTTCACCCCCAAAAAAAAACATAAGGGGTACCACTGTCATTTTTTTTTGGGCGAAAAACAAGTTTCTCCAATCTTCTTGAAACTCTGGATTCCTGATAGAGGGCCATGGGACTTAGACCTGTGTGCAAAAATGGAGGCTCTAGACCCTTCCTGAGCTGAGATATTGAGATCCCATGTAGCATTTATCTCACTATTTTTATAATGGAATACATGCTAAGTAGGATGTCCATATCTCAGCTCAGGAAGGGTCTAGAGACTCCATTTTTGCACTCAGGTCTAAGTCTCATGGCCCTCTATCAGTATCTAGAGTTTCAGAGAGATTGGAGAAACTTATTTTTTCACCCCTCCAAAAAAAACATAAGGGGTACCACTGTCGTTTTTTTTGGGGGGGCGAAAAAATAAGTTTCTCCAATCTTCTTGAAACTCTGGATTCTGATAGAGTGCCATGGGACTTAGACCTGTGTGCAAAAATGGAGGCTCTAGACCCTTCCTGAGCTGAGATATTGAGATCCCACGTAGCATTTATCTCACTATTTTTATAATGGAATACATGCTAAGTAGGATGTCCATATCTCAGCTCAGGAAGGGTCTAGAGCCTCCATTTTTGCACTCAGGTCTAAATCCCATGGCCCTCTATCAGAATCCAGAGTTTCAAGAAAATTGGAGAAACTTATTTCTTCGCCTCCCAAAAAAACGACAGTGGTGCC
The DNA here is from genome assembly GCA_030378365.1 of Hybognathus amarus. Lineage (NCBI taxonomy): Eukaryota > Metazoa > Chordata > Actinopteri > Cypriniformes > Leuciscidae > Hybognathus > Hybognathus amarus. Next base: position 241,676 of record JAQIUQ010002106.1, read on the forward strand.
CCTTATGTTTTTTTTGGGGGGTGAAAAAATAAGTTTCTCCAATCTTCTCGAAACTCTGGATACTGATAGAGGGCCATGAGACTTAGACCTGAGTGCAAAAATGGAGGCTCTAGACCCTTCCTGAGCTGAGATATTGAGATCCCACGTAGCATTTATCTCACTATTTTTATAATGGAATAAATGCAAAGTGGGATGTCCATATCTCAGCTCAGGAACGGTCTAGAGACTCCATTTTTGCACTCAGGTCTAAGTCTCATGGCCCTCTATCAGTATCTAGAGTTTCAGAAGATTGGAGAAACTTATTTTTTCACCCCCCAAAAAAAACATAAGGGGTACCACTGTCGTTTTTTTTTGGGGGGCGGAAAAATAAGTTTCTCCAATATTCTTGAAACTCTGGATTCTGATAGAGGGCCATGAGACTTAGACCTCTGTGCAAAAATGGAGGCTCTAGACCCTTCCTGAGCTGAGATATTGAGATCCCACGTAGCATTTATCTCACTATTTTTATAATGGAATAAATGCTAAGTGGGATGTCCATATCTCAGCTCAGGAAGGGTCTAGAGACTCCATTTTTGCACTCAGGTCTAAGTCTCATGGCCCTCTATCAGTATCTAGAGTTTCGAGAAGATTGGAGAAACTTATTTCTTCATCCCAAAAAAAACATAAGGGGTACCACTGTCTTTTTTTTGGGGGGGCGAAAAATAAGTTTCTCCAATCTTCATGAAACTCTGGATTCTGATAGAGGGCCATGGGACTTAGACCTGTGTGCAAAAATGGAGGCTCTAGACCCTTCCTGAGCTGAGATATTGAGATCCCACGTAGCATTTATCTCACTATTTTTATAATGGAATAAATGCTATGTGGGATGTCCATATCTCAGCTCAGGAAGGTCTAGAGACTCCATTTTTGCACTCAGGTCTAAGTCTCATGGCCCTCTATCAGTATCTAGAGTTTCGAGAAGATTGGAGAAACTTATTTTTTCACCCCCAAAAAAAACATAAGGGGTACCACTGTCGTTTTTTTTGGGGGGCGAAAAGTAAGTTTCTCCAATCTTCTTGAAACTCTGGATTCTGATAGAGGGCCATGGGACTTAGACCTGTGTGCAAAAATGGAGGCTCTAGACCCTTCCAGAGCTGAGATATTGAGATATTTATAATGGCATAAATGCTACGTGGGATCTCAATATTTCAGCTCTGGAAGGGTCTAGAGCCTCCATTTTTGCACTCAGGTCTAAATCCCATGGCCCTCTATCAGAATCCAGAGTTTCAAGAAAATTGGAGAAACTTATTTTTTCGCCCCCAAAAAAACGACAGTGGTACCCCTTATGTTTTTTTGGGGGGGCGAAAAAATAAGTTTCTCCAATCTTCTTGAAACTCTGGATTCTGATAGAGGGCCATGGGACTTAGACCTGTGTGCGAAAATGGAGGCTCTAGACCCTTCCTGAGCTGAGATATTGAGATCCCACATAGCATTTATCTCACTATTTTTATAATGGAATAAATGCTAAGTGGGATGTCCATATCTCAGCTCAGGAACGGTCTAGAGACTCCATTTTTGCACTCAGGTCTAAGTCTCATGGCCCTCTATCAGTATCTTAGAGTTTTGAGAAGATTGGAGAAACTTATTTTTTCACCCCCCAAAAAAACATAAGGGGTACCACTGTCGTTTTTTTTGGGGGGCGAAAAATAAGTTTCTCCAATCTTCTTGAAACTCTGGATTCTGATAGAGGGCCATGGGACTTAGACCTGTTTGCAAAAATGGAGGCTCTAGACCCTTCCTGAGCTGAGATATTGAGATCCCACATAGCATTTATCCCACTATTTTTATAATGGAATAAATGCTAAGTGGGATGTCCATATCTCAGCTCAGGAAGGGTCTAGAGACTCCATTTTTGCACTCAGGTCTAAGTCTCATGGCCCTCTATCAGTATCTAGAGTTTTGAGAAGATTGGAGAAACTTATTTTTTCACCCCCCAAAAAAAACATAAGGGGTCCCACTGTCATTTTTTTTGGGGGGGCGAAAATAAGTTTCTCCAATCTTCTTGAAACTCTGGATTCTGATAGAGGGCCATGGGACTTAGACCTGTGTGCAGAAATGGAGGCTCTAGACCCTTCCAGAGCTGAGATATTGAGATATTTATAATGGCATAAATGCTACGTGGGATCTCAATATTTCAGCTCTGGAAGGGTCTAGAGCCTCCATTTTTGCACTCAGGTCTAAATCCCATGGCCCTCTATCAGAATCCAGAGTTTCAAGAAAATTGGAGAAACTTATTTTTTCGCCTCCCAAAAAAACGACAGTGGTACCCCTTATGTTTTTTTTGGGGGGTGAAAAAATAAGTTTCTCCAATCTTCTCGAAACTCTAGATACTGATAGAGGGCCATGAGACTTAGACCTGAGTGCAAAATGGAGGCTCTAGACCCTTCCTGAGCTGAGATATTGAGATCCCACGTAGCATTTATCTCACTATTTTTATAATGGAATAAATGCTAAGTGGGATGTCCATATCTCAGCTCAGGAACGGTCTAGAGACTCCATTTTTGCACTCAGGTCTAAGTCTCATGGCCCTCTATCAGTATCTAGAGTTTCGAGAAGATTGGAGAAACTTATTTTTCACCCCCCAAAAAAAAACATAAGGGTTACCACTGTCGTTTTTTTTGGGGGGCGAAAAAATAAGTTTCTCCAATCTTCTTGAAACTCTGGATTCTGATAGAGGGCCATGAGACTTAGACCTGTGTGCAAAAATGGAGGCTCTAGACCCTTCCAGAGCTGAGATATTGAGATATTTATAATGGCATAAATGCTACGTGGGATCTCAATATTTCAGCTCTGGTAGGGTCTAGAGCCTCCATTTTGCACTCAGGTCTAAATCCCATGGCCCTCTATCAGAATCCAGAGTTTCAAGAAAATGGGAGAAACTTATTTTTTCGCCCCCCAAAAAAACGACAGTGGTACCCCTTATGTTTTTTTGGGGTGGCGAAAAAATAAGTTTCTCCAATCTTCTTGAAACTCTGGATTCTGATAGAGGGCCATGGGACTTAGACCTGTGTGCAAAAATGGAGGCTCTAGACCCTTCCTGAGCTGAGATATTGAGATCCCACGTAGCATTTATCTCACTATTTTTATAATGGAATAAATGCTAAGTGGGATGTCCATATCTCAGCTCAGGAACGGTCTAGAGACTCCATTTTTGCACTCAGGTCTAAGTCTCATGGCCCTCTATCAGTATCTAGAGTTTCGAGAAGATTGGAGAAACTTATTTTCATCCCCAAAAAAAACATAAGGGGTACCACTGTCGTTTTTTTGGGGGCGAAAGAATAAGTTTCTCCAATCTTCTTGAAACTCTGGATTCTGATAGAGGGCCATGGGACTTAGACCTGTTTGCAAAAATGGAGGCTCTAGACCCTTCCTGAGCTGAGATATTGAGATCCCACATAGCATTTATCCCACTATTTTTGTAATGGAATAAATGCTAAGTGGGATGTCCATATCTCAGCTCAGGAAGGGTCTAGAGACTCCATTTTTGCACTCAGGTCTAAGTCTCATGGCCCTCTATCAGTATCTAGAGTTTCGAGAAGATTGGAGAAACTTATTTTTTCACCCCCAAAAAAAACATAAGGGGTACCACTGTCATTTTTTTTGGGGGGCGAAAAACAAGTTTCTCCAATCTTCTTGAAACTCTGGATTCTGATAGAGGGCCATGGGACTTAGACCTGTGTGCAAAAATGGAGGCTCTAGACCTTCCTGAGCTGAGATATTGAGATCCCACGTAGCATTTATCTCACTATTTTTATAATGGAATACATGCTAAGTAGGATGTCCATATCTCAGCTCAGGAAGGGTCTAGAGACTCCATTTTTGCACTCAGGTCTAAGTCTCATGGCCCTCTATCAGTATCTAGAGTTTCGAGAAGATTGGAGAAACTTATTTCTTCACCCCCCAAAAAAAACATAAGGGGTACCACTGTCGTTTTTTTTGGGGGCGAAGAAATAAGTTTCTCCAATCTTCTCAAAACTCTGGATTCTGATAGAGGGCCATGAGACTTAGACCTGTGTGCAAAATGGAGGCTCTAGACCCTTCCAGAGCTGAGATATTGAGATATTTATAATAGCATAAATGCTACGTGGGATCTCAATATTTCAGCTCTGGAAGGGTCTAGAGCCTCCATTTTTGCACTCAGGTCTAAATCCATGGCCCTCTATCAGAATCCAGAGTTTCAAGAAAATTGGAGAAACTTTTTTTTCGCCTCCCAAAAAAAACAACAGTGGTACCCCTTATGTTTTTTTTGGGGGGTGAAAAAATAAGTTTCTCCAATCTTCTCGAAACTCTGGATACTGATAGAGGGCCATGAGACTTAGACCTGAGTGCAAAATGGAGGCTCTAGACCCTTCCTGAGCTGAGATATTGAGATCCACGTAGCATTTATCTCACTATTTTTATAATGGAATAAATGCTAAGTGGGATGTCCATATCTCAGCTCAGGAACGGGTCTAGAGACTCCATTTTGCACTCAGGTCTAAGTCTCATGGCCCTCTATCAGTATCTAGAGTTTCGAGAAGATTGGAGAAACTTATTTTCACCCCCAAAAAAAACATAAGGGGTACCACTGTCGTTTTTTTGGGGGGCGAAAATAAGTTTCTCCAATCTTCTTGAAACTCTGGATTCTGATAGAGGGCCATGGGACTTAGACCTGTGTGCAAAATGGAGGCTCTAGACCCTTCCTGAGCTGAGATATTGAGATCCCACGTAGCATTTATCTCACTATTTTTATAATGGAATACATGCTAAGTAGGATGTCCATATCTCAGCTCAGGAAGGGTCTAGAGACTCCATTTTTGCACTCAGGTCTAAGTCTCATGGCCCTCTATCAGTATCTAGAGTTTCGAGAAGATTGGAGAAACTTATTTTTCACCCCCCCAAAAAAACATAAGGGGTACCACTGACGTTTTTTTTGGGGGGCGCGAAAATAAGTTTCTCCAATCTTCTTGAAACTCTGGATTCTGATAGAGGGCCATGGGACTTAGACCTGTGTGCAAAATGGAGGCTCTAGACCCTTCCAGAGCTGAGATATTGAGATATTTATAATGGCATAAATGCTACGTGGGATTCTCAATATTTCAGCTCTGGAAGGGTCTAGAGCCTCCATTTTTGCACTCAGGTCTAAATCCCATGGCCCTCTATCAGAATCCAGAGTTTCAAGAAAATTGGAGAAACTTATTTTTTCGCCTCCCAAAAAAACGACAGTGGTACCCCTTATGTTTTTTTGGGGGGTAAAAAATAAGTTTCTCCAATCTTCTCGAAACTCTAGATACTGATAGAGGGCCATGAGACTTAGACCTGAGTGCAAAATGGAGGCTCTAGACCCTTCCTGAGCTGAGATATTGAGATCCCACGTAGCATTTATCTCACTATTTTTATAATGGAATAAATGCTAAGTGGGATGTCCATATCTCAGCTCAGGAACGGTCTAGAGACTCCATTTTTGCACTCAGGTCTAAGTCTCATGGCCCTCTATCAGTATCTAGAGTTTCGAGAAGATTGGAGAAACTTATTTTCACCCCCAAAAAAAACATAAGGGGTACCACTGTCGTTTTTTTGGGGGCGAAAAAATAAGTTTCTCCAATCTTCTTGAAACTCTGGATTCTGATAGAGGGCCATGGGACTTAGACCTGTTTGCAAAAATGGAGGCTCTAGACCCTTCCTGAGCTGAGATATTGAGATCCCACATAGCATTTATCCCACTATTTTTGTAATGGAATAAATGCTAAGTGGGATGTCCATATCTCAGCTCAGGAAGGGTCTAGAGACTCCATTTTGCACTCAGGTCTAAGTCTCATGGCCCTCTATCAGTATCTAGAGTTTCGAGAAGATTGGAGAAACTTATTTTTCACCCCCAAAAAAACATAAGGGGTACCACTGTCATTTTTTTGGGGGCGAAAAATAAGTTTCTCCAATCTTCTTGAAACTCTGGATTCTGATAGAGGGCCATGGGACTTAGACCTGTGTGCAAAAATGGAGGCTCTAGACCCTTCCTGAGCTGAGATATTGAGATCCCACGTAGCATTTATCTCACTATTTTTATAATGGAATACATGCTAAGTAGGATGTCCATATCTCAGCTCAGGAAGGGTCTAGAGACTCCATTTTTGCACTCAGGTCTAAGTCTCATGGCCCTCTATCAGTATCTAGAGTTTCGAGAAGATTGGAGAAACTTATTTTCACCCCCCCAAAAAAAACATAAGGGGTACCACTGTCGTTTTTTTTGGGGGGCGAAAAAATAAGTTTCTCCAATCTTCTCGAAACTCTGGATTCTGATAGAGGGCCATGGGACTTAGACCTGTGTGCAAAAATGGAGGCTCTAGACCCTTCCAGAGCTGAGATATTGAGATATTTATAATGGCATAAATGCTACGTGGGATCTCAATATTTCAGCTCTGGAAGGGTCTAGAGCCTCCATTTTTGCACTCAGGTCTAAATCCCATGGCCCTCTATCAGAATCCAGAGTTTCAAGAAAATTGGAGAAACTTTTTTTTCGCCTCCCAAAAAAAACGACAGTGGTACCCCTTATGTTTTTTTGGGGGGTGAAAAATAAGTTTCTCCAATTTCTCGAAACTCTAGATACTGATAGAGGGCCATGAGACTTAGACCTGAGTGCAAAAATGGAGGCTCTAGACCCTTCCTGAGCTGAGATATTGAGATCCCACGTAGCATTTATCTCACTATTTTTATAATGGAATAAATGCTAAGTGGGATGTCCATATCTCAGCTCAGGAACGGTCTAGAGCTCCATTTTTGCACTCAGGTCTAAGTCTCATGGCCCTCTATCAGTATCTAGAGTTTCGAGAAGATTGGAGAAACTTTTTTTTCACCCCCCCCCCCCAAAAAAAAACATAAGGGGTACCACTGTCGTTTTTTTTGGGGGCGAAGAAATAAGTTTCTCCAATCTTCTTGAAACTCTGGATTCTGATAGAGGGCCATGAGACTTAGACCTGTGTGCAAAAATGGAGGCTCTAGACCCTTCCAGAGCTGAGATATTGAGATATTTATAATGGCATAAATGCTACGTGGGATCTCAATATTTCAGCTCCCGTAGGGTCTAGAGCCTCCATTTTGCACTCAGGTCTAAATCCCATGGCCCTCTATCAGAATCCAGAGTTTCAGAAAATTGGAGAAACTTATTTTTCCGCCCCCAAAAAAACGACAGTGGTACCCCTTATGTTTTTTTGGGGGGCGGAAAATAAGTTTCTCCAATCTTCTTGAAACTCTGGATTCTGATAGAGGGCCATGGGACTTAGACCTGTGTGCAAAAATGGAGGCTCTAGACCCTTCCTGAGCTGAGATATTGAGATCCCACGTAGCATTTATCTCACTATTTTTATAATGGAATAAATGCTAAGTGGGATGTCCATATCTCAGCTCAGGAACGGTCTAGAGACTCCATTTTTGCACTCAGGTCTAAGTCTCATGGCCCTCTATCAGTATCTAGAGTTTCGAGAAGATTGGAGAAACTTATTTTTTCACCCCCCAAAAAAAACATAAGGGGTACCACTGTCGTTTTTTTTGGGGGCGAAAAAATAAGTTTCTCCAATCTTCTTGAAACTCTGGATTCTGATAGAGGGCCATGGGACTTAGACCTGTGTGCAAAAATGGAGGCTCTAGACCCTTCCAGAGCTGAGATATTGAGATATTTATAATGGCATAAATGCTACGTGGGATTCTCAATATTTCAGCTCTGGAAGGGTCTAGAGCCTCCATTTTTGCACTCAGGTCTAAATCCCATGGCCCTCTATCAGAATCCAGAGTTTCAAGAAAATTGGAGAAACTTATTTTTCGCCTCCCAAAAAAACGACAGTGGTACCCCTTATGTTTTTTTGGGGGGTGAAAAAATAAGTTTCTCCAATCTTCTCGAAACTCTAGATACTGATAGAGGGCCATGAGACTTAGACCTGAGTGCAAAAATGGAGGCTCTAGACCCTTCCTGAGCTGAGATATTGAGATCCCACGTAGCATTTATCTCACTATTTTTATAATGGAATAAATGCTAAGTGGGATGTCCATATCTCAGCTCAGGAACGGTCTAGAGACTCCATTTTTGCACTCAGGTCTAAGTCTCATGGCCCTCTATCAGTATCTAGAGTTTCGAGAAGATTGGAGAAACTTATTTTCACCCCCCAAAAAAAACATAAGGGGTACCACTGTCGTTTTTTTTTGGGGGGGCGAAGAAGTAAGTTTCTCCAATCTTCTTGAAACTCTGGATTCTGATAGAGGGCCATGAGACTTAGACCTGTGTGCAAAAATGGAGGCTCTAGACCCTTCCTGAGCTGAGATATTGAGATCCCACGTAGCATTTATCTCACTATTTTTATAATGGAATAAATGCTAAGTGGGATGTCCATATCTCAGCTCAGGAAGGGTCTAGAGACTCCATTTTTGCACTCAGGTCTAAGTCTCATGGCCCTCTATCAGTATCTAGAGTTTCGAGAAGATTGGAGAAACTTATTTTTCACCCCCAAAAAAAACATAAGGGGTACCACTGTCGTTTTTTTGGGGGGCGAAAAAATAAGTTTCTCCAATCTTCATGAAACTCTGGATTCTGATAGAGGGCCATGGGACTTAGACCTGTGTGCAAAAATGGAGGCTCTAGACCCTTCCTGAGCTGAGATATTGAGATCCCACGTAGCATTTATCTCACTATTTTTATAATGGAATAAATGCTATGTAGGATGTCCATATCTCAGCTCAGGAAGGGTCTAGAGACTCCATTTTTGCACTCAGGTCTAAGTCTCATGGCCCTCTATCAGTATCTAGAGTTTCGAGAAGATTGGAGAAACTTATTTTTTCACCCCCAAAAAAAACATAAGGGGTACCACTGTCGTTTTTTTTGGGGGGCGAAGAAATAAGTTTCTCCAATCTTCTTGAAACTCTGGATTCTGGTAGAGGGCCATGGGACTTAGACCTGTGTGCAAAAATGGAGGCTCTAGACCCTTCCAGAGCTGAGATATTGAGATATTTATAATGGCATAAATGCTACGTGGGATCTCAATATTTCAGCTCTGGAAGGGTCTAGAGCCTCCATTTTTGCACTCAGGTCTAAATCCCATGGCCCTCTATCAGAATCCAGAGTTTCAAGAAGATTGGAGAAACTTATTTTTCGCCCCCCAAAAAAAACGACAGTGGTACCCCTTATGTTTTTTTTGGGGGTGAAAAATAAGTTTCTCCAATCTTCTCGAAACTCTAGATACTGATAGAGGGCCATGAGACTTAGACCTGAGTGCAAAAATGGAGGCTCTAGACCCTTCCTGAGCTGAGATATTGAGATACCACGTAGCATTTATCTCACTATTTTTATAATGGAATAAATGCTAAGTGGGATGTCCATATCTCAGCTCAGGAACGGTCTAGAGACTCCATTTTGCACTCAGGTCTAAGTCTCATGGCCCTCTATCAGTATCTAGAGTTTCGAGAAGATTGGAGAAACTTATTTTTTCACCCCCAAAAAAAACATAAGGGGTACCACTGTCGTTTTTTTGGGGGGCGAAAAAATAAGTTTCTCCAATCTTCTTGAAACTCTGGATTCTGATAGAGGGCCATGAGACTTAGACCTGTGTGCAAAAATGGAGGCTCTAGACCCTTCCAGAGCTGAGATATTGAGATATTTATAATGGCATAAATGCTACGTGGGATCTCAATATTTCAGCTCTGGTAGGGTCTAGAGCCTCCATTTTTGCACTCAGGTCTAAATCCCATGGCCCTCTATCAGAATCCAGAGTTTCAAGAAAATTGGAGAAACTTATTTTTCGCCCCAAAAAAACGACAGTGGTACCCCTTATGTTTTTTTGGGGGCGAAAGAATAAGTTTCTCCAATCTTCTTGAAACTCTGGATTCTGATAGAGGGCCATGGGACTTAGACCTGTGTGCAAAAATGGAGGCTCTAGACCCTTCCTGAGCTGAGATATTGAGATCCCACGTAGCATTTATCTCACTATTTTTATAATGGAATAAATGCTAAGTGGGATGTCCATATCTCAGCTCAGGAACGGTCTAGAGACTCCATTTTTGCACTCAGGTCTAAGTCTCATGGCCCTCTATCAGTATCTAGAGTTTCGAGAAGATTGGAGAAACTTATTTTTCACCCCCAAAAAAAACATAAGGGGTACCACTGTCGTTTTTTTGGGGGCGAAGAATAAGTTTCTCCAATCTTCTTGAAACTCTGGATTCTGATAGAGGGCCATGGGACTTAGACCTGTTTGCAAAAATGGAGGCTCTAGACCCTTCCTGAGCTGAGATATTGAGATCCCACATAGCATTTATCCCACTATTTTTGTAATGGAATAAATGCTAAGTGGGATGTCCATATCTCAGCTCAGGAAGGGTCTAGAGACTCCATTTTTGCACTCAGGTCTAAGTCTCATGGCCCTCTATCAGTATCTAGAGTTTTGAGAAGATTGGAGAAACTTATTTTTTCACCCCCCAAAAAAAAACATAAGGGGTACCACTGTCATTTTTTTTTGGGGGCGAAAAATAAGTTTCTCCAATCTTCTTGAAACTCTGGATTCTGATAGAGGGCCATGGGACTTAGACCTGTGTGCAAAAATGGAGGCTCTAGACCCTTCCTGAGCTGAGATATTGAGATCCCACGTAGCATTTATCTCACTATTTTTATAATGGAATACATGCTAAGTAGGATGTCCATATCTCAGCTCAGGAAGGGTCTAGAGACTCCATTTTTGCACTCAGGTCTAAGTCTCATGGCCCTCTATCAGTATCTAGAGTTTCGAGAAGATTGGAGAAACTTATTTTTCACCCCTCCAAAAAAAACATAAGGGGTACCACTGTCGTTTTTTTTGGGGGGGCGAAATAAGTTTCTCCAATCTTCTTGAAACTCTGGATTCTGATAGAGTGCCATGGGACTTAGACCTGTGTGCAAAAATGGAGGCTCTAGACCCTTCCTGAGCTGAGATATTGAGATCCCACGTAGCATTTATCTCACTATTTTTATAATGGAATACATGCTAAGTAGGATGTCCATATCTCAGCTCAGGAAGGGTCTAGAGCCTCCATTTTTGCACTCAGGTCTAAATCCCATGGCCCTCTATCAGAATCCAGAGTTTCAAGAAAATTGGAGAAACTTATTTTTTCGCCTCCCAAAAAAAACGACAGTGGTGCCCCTTATGTTTTTTTGGGGGGTGAAAAAATAAGTTTCTCCAATCTTCTCGAAACTCTGGATACTGATAGAGGGCCATGAGACTTAGACCTGAGTGCAAAAATGGAGGCTCTAGACCCTTCCTGAGCTGAGATATTGAGATCCCACGTAGCATTTATCTCACTATTTTTATAATGGAATAAATGCTAAGTGGGATGTCCATATCTCAGCTCAGGAACGGTCTAGAGACTCCATTTTTGCACTCAGGTCTAAGTCTCATGGCCCTCTATCAGTATCTAGAGTTTCGAGAAGATTGGAGAAACTTATTTTTTCACCCCCCAAAAAAAACATAAGGGGTACCACTGTCGTTTTTTTTGGGGGGGCGAAAAAATAAGTTTCTCCAATCTTCTTGAAACTCTGGATTCTGATAGAGGGCCATGAGACTTAGACCTGTGTGCAAAAATGGAGGCTCTAGACCCTTCCTGAGCTGAGATATTGAGATCCACGTAGCATTTATCTCACTATTTTTATAATGGAATAAATGCTAAGTGGGATGTCCATATCTCAGCTCAGGAAGGGTCTAGAGACTCCATTTTTGCACTCAGGTCTAAGTCTCATGGCCCTCTATCAGATCTAGAGTTTCAAGAAGATTGGAGAAACTTATTTTTCACCCCTGAAAAAAACATAAGGGGTACCACTGTCTTTTTTTTGGGGGGGCGAAAAATAAGTTTCTCCAATCTTCATGAAACTCTGGATTCTGATAGAGGGCCATGGGACTTAGACCTGTGTGCAAAAATGGAGGCTCTAGACCCTTCCTGAGCTGAGATATTGAGATCCCACGTAGCATTTATCTCACTATTTTTATAATGGA